>JAODKF010000045.1:19944443-19968621 GCA_026779585.1 Mormyrus proboscirostris | reverse complement strand
ATATATAAAAAATAACAAATGGAAAAAAAAAATGAATAACACGCTCCTCTACTTACAAATAAGATGCGTTCCAAACGGCCGTTCGTCACTTAAAATGTTTGCAAGTCGTTATTCAACATCAATTTAAGGGTATACGCAAGTACAAAGCACGATGACGCTAGGCGTACGCACACTATGCTGCTGCGCGCCGGGAGTAGCGGGAGCCCAAGGAACACAATTTGGACTTACAGTCTTCTTTGTTTGTATGTCTGAAAGTTTTTAAGTTGAAAGTTCGTAAGCAGAGGAGCGTCTGTAATAATTAAGCAGAAAAGTAATCTTTCATCCAATCGATCAATTTCACCCACAGTTCCTCATTGGTGTTGCTGAAGCATGTCCTGTGCAGCACAAGGAACAAAGCAGGGAAACATGCTGGATGGAATGTCAGTCCAACACAGGACACTCACAATCATGCCAATTAAATACACAGACTAGCCTGATTGCACCTCTCTGGGCTGCAGGAGGGAACTGAAGGGCTGAATAGAAAATCAACACAATGCAGAGAACTCCACGCAGGCAAACACACACGTATACAGACTCTCACACAAACACACACACACACGCACACACTTGCCCCCAAAAAGCAATCAATAAATAAAAACACATGAGACTAAACCAGTATCAATAAAAGGAGGAAAAGGTCAAATGTAAAGGGTAAAAAATGATATTCATTCATAAAAGAATAAAAAACAATATTATGCATGAACATCTGACCTGTCTTGTATATGTTCAAATTTTGTCAACATTTTTGAACCCAGCCAGAAGATGAGTTTCTTTACAGAAACAGAACCTTCAGGTTCGAGACGGGGTTAGCAGGCTTGGTCAGACGTTCAGTACTCGCGTGGCTGCGTCAGCATCACACAACCGCATTCAGCTGGGTAGCGTTGGTGGGGGCTGGTTGGCTTTGTTCCCCTGTCCCTCCTGGTTCTTAGGAATTCCCCAGGCTCACATTAATGCTCTTAGTCAGAATGTCAGAGTGACATTGCTCTGTGGGGAAAACAAACTAATTGCAGAGTATAGTGTGTGCAATCTCAACATAACACTACTGTATTTATTTATAATATTCAGTCGTCTTAACACACACAGACCACCATGTGCACAAAGGAACGAGCAAGTTACACAGCGGGGTGCTGAGGATACTGCCCAAATCCTTGGCCACTGAGAAACCCAAACAGATCTGCTAAATGTAGCCAGCATTTAGAACTTAAATTCAGACAAAGTAGTATTTTAGCCAAGCAACACGAGAAACTGTATTGTAGGATCCTTCAGCTTTCCATGGTGGTCTGTATATTTCAGATAGTGTCTTGTACCCAGTTCTAAAGGTGGAGAGGGCAGAGTTTAAGAAATTCATCTGGAATTGGTAGAATAAACTTCAATGCCCAACTTCCAACTGCCCAAGTTCAAAGTACAAAGGTGACACAGATTTCCCCACAATGCCTTGTTGCCGACAAGCCCGCTACCCACTGTTTACACCAGACACCCGGGTACTTTAAAATCTTTCCAAATAAAGAGAAACAGCCCAGACATATTTTATTGACACTAAAAGGGGATTCTACCCCCCCCCCCCCCCAACCCTTGTAAACTGAAATATAATTACCCAGTGTCTCAGTGATCTCCCACATAAGGTACTGGCACCACAAAAGGTGTGAAGATGAACACACATGCGTTTTATACAAAAGCCAAGATTGGCCGGCTTGGGCATGGGGCTTAGAACCCCACCAAAAAAGGGGGGTAATTCCTTAGGTAGGAAATGTCTCATTGGAGGTAATAGACATTGAGCATCAAAGTCAACCACAGCACATGCACCATTAACACAATATAGGATTGGCAATTTAATCTCAGTGAACAACCTAACAAATTCAGGCTTTCAAATTAGCACCAGTAATTGCTGTTCTGATTTTACTTAAAATAAGTCAAATGTCAGCATTTTTTTGGTCTCATCCAAAGAGGTACTGTCCATTTCCACAGTCATCTTGGTCAAACATACTACACTTGCAATCTGTTTGGACAACAAAGATTTGCCTGAAAGGGGCTGATGTCCACATCAGTGCTTTCTTTCAGTCCCGTGGTCCTTCCTGATTTCGTAGAGACCATGTGGCTTCATTACTGGGTAGCCTATGTGCCAAGCACCACTAGCAATTAGGTCTGTGCCTGCAGGCACGTGCAAGACTGCAGGCCCCACCCAACCCTGCGCCACATGGACAGCACGTGGGAAATGTAAACAACGTTAACATACAGAGAACACGTAATCACTTCAGTTTCAGCTGAGAGGACAACTGCTGTGCCATTTCTAAATTACTCACCCTCCAACACGGCAGCCCTGCCCCAGTGACATCTAGTTAGCGCTGGCGAGGCACAAAAAATTTTTTTAATAAAATGAAGTAGTAGGACTGAACAGTCTCACATGGTCTGGGAGTTCAGTTTATTGGGCATTTATTCATTAGCAATTTCCCTGAAATAGACAACGGACTGGATCAGGATGATGCCCATAAAAAATAAATAAATAAAAATCAATAAATAAAATAAATCAAACTTGAGCTTGACACTTCAAGAACCACACAAGAGGATATTACATGGGACAAGACTAAAATAGGCACTACATGTTACATGGGGTGTCACGGGGAACAACTGCCATTACTTAACAACCCTTCTGAAAGGGACAAAGCCCCCCTCACAGAAAAATGGCATTTTTAATGGTTTAATCTAAATGCACTAATCAAATGCAAAGCCTTCTCAAATATCTGCCACGCCAAGATGGAACCACAACTATTTAACTATGCACAAAATGTGAAAAATACACATGGACGGCCCATAGCTGCTGGGCTGCTTAAATAATCATGTACAAATAGGCAGTTTCTCTTATACACATAGCAGAATTACACAATCATATCCAAAACATGTTGTTATAGGCTCAGAAATAGAAAATGGAGCAAGATCTAGTCTTTGCATGTAAAAATATGCAGGTTCATGGAAAATGACCCTAACTAAAACAAGTAAACAACATTTAAAGGATGGTGACTTTGTTTATATTACAAGTAGTATGATTTTAAGCTTGAAAATAGCAAATGTGCATTATTTTCCCATTTGTCAGCATACAGTGATTGAGTGTGTGTCAGTGTAAAAGAAGTGAATGGAGACGTTTCCTAAGAGGCAAACACAATTATGCAAACAGTAATGCATTAGGGTGCATTTCATCTTATTTGCATGTGATCTCTCAAGATATGGGCATCTCAAACTCTGGTTATAAATGCAATTATGGATGTTTATGAGGTCAGTACAACAATTATAATGTGGCGTAAAGCTTCACACTTTAAGATTTAAATGCTGCATTAAATTCAGTAAAATGGTTACACTGGAGGAGATCCTTCCATTATAAACCATTAAAAGTACAGTTAAAGGTAACTGGATACTCAAAATTTTGCCATGCAAAGATACGTCTTAATACTGGGGGAAAAAAAAATGCTGACAAAAGATTCAAATTCTACCAATCTCTAAATATTTATTAGTGAGCCAAACATTAAGATGTTTTTTACATTTTTCCCAGAAACACCTAAAATACAACCAGAGGCAACTTTTAATCATCTGAAGAACTAAGATATTTGAATATGATTTAGAGACAATGAAATTTAACACTTAAATGCTTCCTTCAGCATTGAGAGCTAAGACACTGTAAATAATAAATTGCTTAATGATAACTCATCATGCCATACCGAGAAAATGTCCCTCATTAGCTGGGGGATTCTTCAGGATCTCATCCATGCTAAAGACAACATATCAAGAGACAGCTCAGACTCACTGCCAAACCCAGACTGCTGCAGAAAAATGGCAGCACACAGAAATATGGTTTTGTTCAGCAATGTTTCAAATGTTTAAAATGATATTTCTCAGCTCACCCACCCCCCAAATTAAATTATGCACTTCAACATCCCCTCCCAACATGAAAAAACACACGATAATGGAATTAATATTGGTCCAACAATCCTATTTGAAACTGGCTTATTCTGTTATATTCAGGTTATTGCATTTAGATTTAATTGTATTCTTTGTAGTTTTCAGAAAACAGTGTTAGTCACACCCCCACTCATAGCACACCAGTGCATTGTTAGTGTGCACTATGCAGAGTGACGCAGGGAGTTTGGTTAGAGAGAGAAAAAAAAAAAAAAAAAAAAATCAAGTGTGTAGCTTTTAATCATTCGGTGCATACCTCCACCGGAGACCTTCCCCACGTTCCACAGGAAATTAAAAATAAAAAAAAAAAAAAGCGTAAACTATATCAGAGGAGCTTTGAAGCAACACTCCTGCGATATCAGATAATTGTTTAATAAAATGTCAGGAATGGAAATGTCATTCCTTAAAAAGGAAAGCCAGGATCGCTGGCTGCCATCAACGTGCACCGAATTTTAAGCGCGACTATCCCACAAACAGATCTACATAAATAAATAAAAACATCATTTTAAAATTTTCTCTGGGGAGGGCTGGCAGAACATGGCTATAGGCTGACTTCACGTGGATGACCTCACAACCAATCATCAGCTAAAGGGGAGATGCGAACAGGGAAAGGACCACAGTGAACAGAGTAAACAGAACATCACGAAGTGGAAGAGCTGTTTCATTAAGGCACAAGCTGATGGGAAGGCAGGTATTTAAAGAGACGACTACATAAAGAGTTCAAAGAAAGAATATCAAGTCAGGGAATGGGTCAAAATACTTTCTCTAGACAGCACTAGAAAGCTTATCTACAACAGGAAAGGCATTACTCGGACATTTAACAGCATTGTTACCATAAGTATCCTGCAGTCATGTAAACCAGCTACTACTTTTGAAACAGCTTCACAAACCAAGAAGGTATGACATGCTAATTTCAGTGGCATCCAGAAAAAGCTGGATTTCACTCTGAAATGGCAACAAAACTGTTAGAATTAGGACTATAGCTGACAATGAAAATAATTTAGGGATTCTAACAAAGCCTGAAACATCGAAACTGCCATTGCATTCAAGGCCTCAGCTACAGTGACTACGCTATAATCTGAGCTCAAAGCAAACATTAGGTATTAGTGCATTATGCATGACCGCCCCGCAGTGCCTCGCTGGGGCTGGATGGCTCACAGGTCCATCAGGGTACATGTTTCTACCGTCAACGGGCAAGTCACCCCTCCCCGGGCAGACACTTCACGGGGAAAGCCCCCGACACATAAGCCAAGCGGTGACATTTACTGTCTGAGCATCTACACGGCACGGCACCCAGACGCTACAAAGCCAGAAGTTTATTTATGCCCCGCGGTTTATTTTTAAGGCCCACTTTCAGCATTCACACAGGTCACTGCTATCTGACCGAAAAACACCAGTTCGCACATTTACATCTAGTTCAGAGCGTCACCTACACTGATAAGAGTTCATGGTGGGGTTCCCACAATCAATTTCTTTTACTGGGGCATTCTCAAAAGCAGATAGGGGAAATCCCTTCGCTGGGGAGCACAAAAGCAAGTTTCAGGGCACAGGGTTTTTGTTTTCGGGAGTTGTGGGATGGGGACTGGTTCAACACCACAAAAGGAAGAGAGAAAAGAAAAAAAAAAAAAACAGCGTAAGACCAAAATATAGGAACTGTTTCGCCAAACAAGAAAACCAAAGAAAAGCAATAACTCAGACAAGGAGGTCAGGGAGCAAAATAGAGTGAGAACATCTATACTGTACTACAATGGTGAAAACAACACTGTGTGCAGGACTGTAGAACTGATAGCTCCAATCAACATGAGACCCAGCTCTCCTTTCCAGGGTGTCCCAATGCAACACACAAACAACATAAGTAGACGTGGATTACAATACAGTAAGACACACTTTTAATAATCATTTTTATTGTATTCTAATGATAAAATCATATGAACTATTTCGGAGGGGGCACTAATGGCTATTTAGTGCATCTTCATATCCATTATTAAACCATTACATTGCTTTTAGGCACATAATTACTCGTTCAGCAGCTTGTTCAGTGCTAGGGGTGCAAATCAACATTAACGATGAAATATTGCATCACTGACAAAATCGACATTTTCAGGATATGTCAAACTGATACACCAGGTGCGATAAGACAACGTAATTCAAAGAAATACAGGGGAAACCATTTAATACCAATTTCTTAGATTATCAAGAGTTTAATACACTATACTCCACATAGAGAAGAAATCCTCTATTCTATTTCCCCTTGTTTTAGACCAAAACTGACTATAATGACTATTATACCGATTCTGTAACGCATCTTCAAAACACACATATCAATACAAGGATAATGCTACTTGTGTAACTATGCAACCTGAGCATCCAAAAATAAGAGACCAAGCTTGGTGACAGCTGTCATACAGCTTCACCGAATGATAGGAAGCAGCTGGAAAAAAAAAAAGTCTCTTTTCTTAGACACCTCCCTTCTATTTTGCTGAGATAGAATAGATGGAGCTGGGTGGTACCCACCTCAACTTGGTAGCAATTAAAAATGGAGTTTGACACACCTTTCAATTCAAATGTGGCCACACTGCCGGAATTGATATACTTTATAAAAATTTAAAGGTCAACTGGAAATCTCCAGAAACTTGCCACATGACATCCTTGAGGCGTGGGCTCATGTGGCTCGTGCATTACTACAGATAACATATAGCAACACCAACTCTACACATTATTCCACATAATTTCTAGATTCACTGCCCTCTGCCATACTCTCACTATAGCCAATCATCACTTTCTGTCTTAAAGAATGCAAACAGACAGAATGCAAGAGGCGTTATTGCGACACTTCAGATTTGTCCAAAGCACTTTTCCGTTTCGGCGAACAATGCAATAGCTATTCAAAATTCAAGGAGGGGTGCTTTTGTACAAGGCTGCCTGCTGGGTGAAAGAGCTACGTGGATTTACTCAACGAAGACCTAAAACGCCGTGTCAGAAAGTTAACACTTAATTCCACTGCCATACATGCAGCACCGTGCTCAGTAAGTTAGAGAAAAGATAGGCTTACTCACCGTGAAGATCCTACGGCCGGTGCGGTCAAAGGTGACACAGTAGACAGAGGACAGGTGACCCAGGATCCGCTTGTGCATCTTCATGTGCTGGTAGATGGCCGTGGGGACCAGCTGGCCCAGTCTGTACTTCCCGTTGAGCTGCCTCCCATAGGACGTCTCCACTGTAGACAAGCACATCCACAGGTTATGAGATGTCAGTCCCAGACATGCCCACCTGGGGTGGAGTTTCACATCGCGGACACGCCCACACACATGAAGGAACACCTTTCCCATTTTAAATACCTGCTTTAATTTGGTCTTCATTCATTACGGAATCCAAACCACACTGGACATGTATTGAAAATTCAGTCATGTCAGACTGCCATCGATTACATTTCTATCAGCTGTCTGTTAAATTACTCATGACTGAAGTCATGTACATAATTAGTATTGTTGATGTTAATAACAATAAATATTGAAAATAACTATATAATGATAATGTATTTTAGTATCACCTTGCATAGCCAGTATGTTACTCAAATTTACCTTGGACATATTTGACTCTCACATTTTTACACTCAGGAAGTGGAAATAAACTCCATCATACAAGAAACTCAGCAAACACGTAAACAAAAGCAACAAAAAACTCAACCTTCTGACACCAAGCGAAGAGATGATTTTAAACAAAAATAACAAATGAGGTCACGAAGTAAAAAAAAAAAAAAAAAAAAAAAATGCATCAGTACTGAGGTCCAGCTGATTGGTTTTACAAGTGTACAGGACGCACCAACATCGAAAACAGCTATAAGCAGAGCATGAATTAAAGAAGAAAAAAAATTAAAAATCTGACGTTCTGTTGACAAAAATATAAATGAACCTCATGACTGAATTTTTTATATTTTTCAAACAATTCAATGTCTAAGCAGATGTGGGGGGGAAGGGGAAGGGCTCACATGAAGGGGAGCAGAGGGGGTATAGGGAAGGCAGCTTACCTATGTTAGGGGGCCTTCCATAGATGACAGGCGGCTCAGGGGGCCTCCCACAGTGCAGGGCAGCCAATGCGGAGCCCTTCCACACCACATGTTTGCAGCCTGTGGTCAACAAACAGGCAGCCTGAAGGACACCTTTGCCACATAGGTATCCGCATCCATGCACGCACACGCAGACACAAACGCACGCAGACACAAACGCACGCAGACACAAACGCACGCAGACACAAACGCACGCAGACACAAACGCACGCAGACAGCATGTGCCTGGAACGTCAGGTAAAGCCTGAGAATGGAGACATGTTCATCTCGAGGAGTGAGTCACCCACGTGCACAAGTAGCACATACACGCACACACACACAGCTCACTTTTGTTAGTGCGCAGCAGCGACTGGCGGCCAGTGCCCAGCAGAGACTGCACCCCCGGCACGCTGGCCGGAACCTCCTTCTCCAGCAGCGGCCCCACGACCTCACAGATCCGGAGCAGGTGGTCAGGAGAGATGTGGCCATACAGCTTCACCTGTGGAAGAGGAGGGGGGCCGAGGCAGGCGTGAGAGTGCCGGCTGACAAAGGGGATCGGGCAGACAGACGCCCACAAATGCACTTACAGAATCACCAGGGAGGCCAGGAGCAGCAGACTCACATGACACTTTACATGGGGGACAGGGGTGTGAAATGAGTCTTTAATTGTTACACATTTAGATTTTTCTAACAACTCGTTTTGAAACTACACCACCATTAGTGACATTGTTGCTCATTCTTTATATTTTTTTTATTATTATTTTCTATTTTTAGAAGCTTCTATTTTTAGAAGAGTGGTGACTCTGATGCTAGGGATCTGTGCCAGCGATCGGAAGGTTGCTGGTTCGAATCCTGTGAATGCCTGGAGTGATCCTACCCCGTTTGGCCCTAAAGCAAGGCCCTTAACCTGGAATTGTCCCGAGTATGACGTTAATCTACGTCCAATCCTGCAAGGAAGTCCTCCAATTTACAGGGAAATTTGGGGGTTGATGGCAGGATTGGCACTCTAGCCACTCGAGAAAATTCGGGCTAGTGTGGTGCTGAGGTATCACCCACTGCATGGCTGCAATAAGATTCCCAACCCTGAGGTGGTTTGTCGTGTGGTGGGTGCAGCAGCATGCTCCGTACGTTTTAGAAGCTCAAATTTTTATATGAGGAAATGCTTTTTCAGTTAACATTTTAATCAAACCATGGGGGTATTTTAAAGCAGATTAGCACCATTAGCCAGTACACTTTTCTAAATACGCAGACATAACCAGTAAAGCCCTTCAGGGAAAAGGGATTTTCCTATGACTCTTACCAGATTGATCACTAAAATCAGCCAGACGGGGTGTCACCCCACCTGGTCCTGGAGGGGTGACTGACTGTGCTCATTTTGGACTCTTCCATCTTCGCACAGTTAAAGATTAATTTGATTGGACTGTTAAACAATAACATTAAAAATATTTGTTGGCAAGTAAAGGTCCTAAAACAATGGTCAAATAAAACATTTTGCTTTTCACTGACACAGAACCATCTGCACTTGAGTTGGTTTATTTATTCACCACAAACAGCAGAGAAATCTCTGTACAATTCAGAGGATTAACTAAGCACTCACTAAATTATTCAGGGTCTCTAAACTAATAGGTCATCCATTCCATGGCGTTTTAGTGAGGCTATTACACAAAACGTAAGTTTATCAGCATATTACCATTTGAAGACTTTATTTTAAATACGTCAGTGGAAGCTGAATCACAGATTTCAATATCAGATTCTTTGCGAGCAGTGACCCACATTCTTAACTACTGACACCTGCATCTGGATTACTACCCATCACAAAAAGTTCAAGCACTGCACGCCTGCGATCCTAACAGAGGGCAAACTTTCAACAAAAGCCCGCTGCCACGAACTCTGCCGTTAGATCCTTCAGAAATACACTCAAGTAAATGATGTTATTAAATATATTGCCATTTACGTTTGTCGCCTTTAAGGAAAAACCCTTCGCTCAAAAAAAAATAAAAACAGCTTTTTGGGGAGAATAAAACATTATTCAGAAAACCCCTTATTAAGGCGGGTTTAACAAGACAGTTATAATAAATGCAACCAGCCGTGCACCGAAAGACGAACATAATGGCCACATTTGCATTCGGACCCCACGCCCACTTTTCCCATTTTCACAGCGCCCCTTATCTGCACATTCAGCGCGCGCGTTGGGCGCCACTCCGGTAATTAATGTCGGTTTAATTGCATTTACAAAAACATCTTATTGGTAGAGCTAAGCGGTGGTCGCTTCCCGGTAAGATGGCTGATGAGACGTCCTCGCCCCCCGCTTTGTACCAGAACGCATAACAGCCGCTGCTTTGAATCAACGCCTATCGCCGGAGCCGCCCGCAATAGATGGTGATTAACTTTCAACGGCTCCATCACCTGAGACCAGAGTTATCCAAGAAATAAAATAATACAAAGCACTAATCATCAGTTACAAAAAAACGCGAGATTATGTAAAATGCATAACAATTACTATTATGATTATAATTATTAGTAACACTACCACTAATAACAATAATAGAAATAATACCATAACAAAACATCTGTCCGTCGGAAATCCTGCTAAAACGCGATTTGCAAAATCGAATCTTTGCAATATCATGCAGCAAAATATTTAACTGACACTATAGAACGGTTTCTGACTGCCTGGGTTATTTTTTTGTAAGAAGCAAATTAAAAACCAGATTAAACTGATGACACGTCCAAGAATCCTAGGAAATACAATAGCGATGTTTACAGCGCGGCACGGCTGAATGAGAGCCCACAATCCTCCGAGGCGATAGGACTCGCCTTTGATTAATTGTCAGTCTAATACAACAGTGGGAGACACTGGTAGGTCGATGCTTATTGAAATGTAAAAATTATCCTTTATCGGGACACTACCAACAGTTAGGTTTACTGCCATTCAGGCAACATCATACAAAACACAGCTTCAGATTAAAAAAAAAAACCTGTTACAAAAACTGAGTCAAGCGATTTTGAAAATTGTAGCAATGGCAAAATAAACTTTAAAAAATGTAACATAAAATAATATAAAAACATACAAGCAATAACAGAATGGTCTTAAACAGTTTCATAAGGAATGTTTTCTTATGGAACGGATTGCAAGTTTTTTTTTTTTTTTTTACCGTGAATTCTTCCCCACTTATCAATAGTATTTTAAAGATTAAATATTTGCAATATTACCTCCAAAACAGTTATCCTCCGCAGATGTAAGTCTTTAGCTCGACTGTCACCTCCACTGCGATTTTTCCAGCTTGATCATTTAAAATATTTTTAACGAGCCATTTTCCTTTAAAACTTTCCCCCGCTGAGCCTCCCAGATTCCCGTTTGTCAAATCCTAATGCTTTATTTTAACTAGTTAGTCATCATTTTCGAGTATTTTACACTAGCTACAACTAAATGATATAGAGAAGAGCGCCTCCATGAGCGCTTGCTGTTCTGCTCTGCTCGGGCGCTCTGGCGCAATGGTCCCTCCTCCGGTCCCTGGCTGCTCCTACAACACAGCGCTCATGACGTATCTTTATTTCTGCTACATTTTTACAAACTATTTAAACCTTTTGCACCAGCCTGTCACCAAACTCACACCACCAGACACATCCAGAAGTCTGGACTCAACTCGTCGGATGTTTAAAGAAAATTACGCTGCCTTTCCACTGCACGAAAAGGCTGAAAAAATCCCCCCCGATTTAAAAATTGCGGGAAATTCAATTTTTATTTTGCTCTCTAAAAAAGTTTTTTCTTGGTTATAGGGATCCCTTACCAAATTTTCGTAAGTCCCGGGGTGTTGTTGTCCCGTCCAGTCGGTTCTTTTCGGCAGCAACTACAATTCAATTACAACGTTATCTCAACATTGTTTTTATGAGAAATGCGCCCGGTGAGGCGTTTTAAAAATTAAATCAGAAATCCGTCTTAAATTAACATCAGAAAGTACAGCGCAGCGAGATGCGACGCGAGCGCGGTGCGCTGCTCACCTCTTTCTCCTGCACTTCTTTTATCAGGGTCTGAAAAGCCGAATAAAACATGATATTACACATCGATCCGTCGCGGAGACGCTGCAAATGAACACCTAAGAGCATATTACCCACCTGAGCCGCGTTTTGACAAGGTCCAGCTTCCAAAAACCGGGCAATTAGGAAGTACAGCTCTGCGAGGGGGAAAAATTCATGAGCTACATTAGGCTGGAGGAGGACGTCGCGGGGAACTGTAGGAATATAAAGCCTTCGACGAGACATTTCTACTCACCAGATGTCAACTGCGCGACGTGTTTACTGTCAGAAGCCATTTTTGAGCTGTTTTATTGTAAAGGATAAGGTGTCTGCCCGTGCTGTGAAACGGGTATTAGTGTCTGCCCTATAGCTGTCACTGTTTATTCACCAGGAAGAGTCGCTCCTCCATTCAGCCAACACACAGGCAGGGTGAGAGCAAGTAGATCCGGCTCGGTTTTTTTTCCCTTCCGCGCTTCAACATGTAGTCCCCGCAATGCCGACCCGGTTCGCCGAAACGGGCGTCACTGAGTACAAATAATACAGGGCGGTTTTATTCACGGACGTTGCGCCCGGTCGCACGTCGCGATCCGGGGCACCTCTGGTGTGGAAAAAGGGGGTCGAGGTGAATTTGGTCGTCAGCGCGGAGCAGAGAGTGGAGCCCCTTTGCGTAGGAATAGCACGTAGTGGGGGGGTTTTCACGCACGCACGGGGGACGTCGAGTATGGCTGAGAACGGTAACATTAGGGGGGTGGAAAAAAGGAAGTGCGTTCTAATGAAATGCTTGTTTGGGCGAAAAGCGCCAGATACACGGTGCCGCGCAGTTTCCGAATCATACATTGAAAAATTCCAGCCTATAAAGGTGCCTCATCAAGACCCGTTCTTCCCGTGTACCGACTGCCGTTTGTTATCCAGACAGCGTCCGTTAAACAAGCTGCCATGTTTTTTTCAGGAAGCTAAAACATCACTTAATATCGTGCAAATTCTTTTCAAAATGTCTCCTATAAACATAATGCGCCTAAGTGTATGTTTATCTATGGAGTAATTAACGCGGGGTGTTTTAATTAGTATTTTAAACGGTCCGCTCAGTGGTGGTAATTTTTTTTTTTTGTTAAATCCTCCATTTCTTTCCGAAATGTAAGCTGGCAGTAAAATGGGGGGAGGGTTGTAAAGGCGGAATGTAATGAATTAAACCTCGTGAGTTACAGGAATCCAAGTCTAATGGCAAGATCAAAAGAAGGACAATACGATTAAATTTAATGTAAAAGGCTACAACGAATTCTCAATCGGTAGTACCCGGGGGGTATGAAGTATGTGCGATATAAAAATACCATCGTTACAAAAAGAAATACTTGGGGATAGCTTGGACGCATTGTTGGCCTGTGTCAATATTGCCTTTATTAATATTCATGTGGATTTTATTAAATCCGTTTTGGCCTATATCGATTAAGCATAATCGCTCATCAAAGACAATATAGTATACCCAGTGTATTTTGAGCTATTTGGTTTGTACCCAATACAGGACTGATTTGTATTTTTCTGTAACGGATTATGGACTAGATCTTGAAATACGTGACACTAAAGCATTTTAAGTGTTCGTACGAATGTGTCTAAAACCATTATATCAAAGAGACCTGGTTAAGATATAAAATGAAACCTCTGATTTACAGATTTATAAGGACTATCAGTCATACCACAACTGCAATGTTTTGGTTGCCGTTTTGTTACTAGTTTGCTGTAATACTGTGTGCCGTATTACCTCCCAACATGGTAAAATACATTTTGTAGCACCAAACGAAATGTAAACTTTATAGTTTATCATGATATTGTGCTGTGGGGTATACCTGAATTGCCTGAGTAGATATCAAACTATAGAGATGGATGAAAGTATAAAATAGCAAAAAAAAAAAAAAAAAGCACTGTTAAAAAAAATCTTGTACTATACATATGAACTGTCCATAAACTGATAATTTCAGCAAATGCATCAAATTCAGATGGTGTAACATGTGACCCTGTGTCTGTTTTTCAGTACTTCTAATTTATTCATTCTCTGTGACGTACTCTCCAGACGAAAGTCAGAAATACCTTATCTCCTGGAAAGTCCATTTACATTTAACCTACATAAGGTGAGTTGCAGGCAAGTGTGTGACCAGCAGCTCTGTATTTGTGCACTACAGACACTTGAGGTGGCATCATTCAGGATTATTGCTGCTATCATGCGCACATATGTATGTGTATATATGTATATATAAACACACACAAATATGCACACAGACACAGGTGCACGTATGTATATATCATATATCTGTGTGTGTGTATATATATGTGTGCCTGTAAATATATGTGTGTATATATTAAATTTTCCCACCAAAGGTTTGTGAACATGACAGAATTGGGAGATCTGTTTGCATGTGTTGGGGGGGGGGGGGCATGTTTCACAGACCTGCTGGATGGACAGTTTGCAGCTAAGCTGCTTTAAATGGAAGAAAAGGGGGGAAGGTTATATACCCCTTGAACTTTTCCACATTTTCTCACATTAAAACCACAAACTTAAATGTATTTTATTGGCATTATATGTGATAGACCAACACAAAGTAGTGGATAATTTTGAAGTGGAAAGAAAATTATACAGGGTTTTCAAAATGTTTCACAAATAAAAATCTGAAAAGGGTGGTGTGCATTTGTATTCAGCCCCCTGTACTCTGATACCCCTAAATAAAATCCAGTGCAATCAATTGCCTTCAGAAGTCACCTAATTAGTAGAGTACAACTGACAATGTAGTTCAAGTGACATTACTTTGCATTTGCAGTTAAAGTCCTATGGTAAAAAAATATCACTTTGACCTCATCCTGGGTGTTTGACTTTTGTGCCTTGAAGTAAAGTCTGGAGTTTTTATAGTCAGTATAGTTCATTTTTAAAAGGATGACAGCTGGATTCATCCCCAGTGCTGTCCCTTGATAAAATGATCTACAAATGATGCAGTTGTCATAATTAACACATAATTTAGGCTCTACATATTTTACTTTTTACACATGCTCAGGTAGGGAAGACCACATCTGAGTTTTTTTCCATAATTCAGGGGAGAGTCTTAGTGCCTGATTATAAACCTGAACTGTATTTTATTTATACGAGACTCATTCCTCACATTTACAAAAATCAGTAGATCACACAGAAACACAGATAGATTCAAATATTAACAACTATCAACTGATTTATCATTTGAAATACTGATTGTACAGAAGGACATGCACATTTGAATAAATATTACATACAGAATTAAACATTACATATTTTAAACAGGATTTAAACTACATTTTTGTGTTTTCAGGAAATCACAAAAAACTATTAGTTACTGCATCCAAGGTAATGTGGGCTTTAGTGTAATGACATGTCACAATCACTTGGTGGCAGATGTGCTCCTCACCTTTGGGCTTATTGAGGACGATCGACCTCACAACAGCCGCCTGCAAACTCCCTGGTGACTGGTCCGAGGGCATATCCCAACTTGCATGCTTCCTTCAAGATTGGTTTAGACACGCCCCTATCACACTGGAAGCAGTAGGGAAGTATCTGGGGTTTATCCTTATTAGAACAGGGGTGCTCATGTGCATTTCAGTGAATTCTGTAGCTTATATTTTAAACATTTTGTCTATCTGTACACATGGGTATTTATAGGAACCATCAAAGATCACACTACAGCTCATCGTAGCTTAACATCTCACTTCAGCACCGCGAAGGATTTCCCAGTGTTTGTGTAGGTTTCCTCTCGAGAATGTCTGATTTTTTTGTTAATCTGTTAATTATTAATCTGTGTTGGAGGTTAGAGAGCATGCGTGGCCCTTATTCTGCCCTAACGGTGGCCTTTCGTTTTCTGACATCAGCAGTTGTATTTAGCAAAAGCATGTGCTGTATGCACAGTGGCATACAATTCCACTGAAAGGCCTTTGTGGGTAGAAAAAAAAATCCCTGGTCCACACTGAGTTTTTCAGCCAGTTGGGCAGACAAAGGCCATCGTGCATCCACTAACTGGTGCCATGGGGGCCGTACTCCCACAAGGAGGCTGTCTGACCTGCCGTGCGCACAGCGCTTCTGCGGCACGGCGTCCAGTACATGCACGTGCACCTAGAGTAGGTGTGGGACAGTTGTTGAAGCAGTTTCTACGTCAATAACCTACATCCAACCAGAGCTGCTTTTAGAGTAAAACCACACATACATTCAAACTGTGCAAATGTAGCCGAAGATCATTGTGCCAAGAATATGCACCAGAATGACTAAACATGAGATTTATTTAGAAATGGTAATGAGTACAGTTGCAGTGTGTGCTATTTCTAGGTATGACCAAATCACTGCGTTTAACATTCCTAAAAGAACTAAGTGGAAAGACACTAAATATCAGCTGGTAGGACTGACAACAAATATATATATATGTACTTGTGCAGCAATTTCACCACAGACCCAGTTGGTTTCAGTTCTTTTTCTGCACCGAATTTAAATTTGTTTTGAAGCTTTCATTCACTGGGACATCCAGTGTATCTGGATAGAGATTCTGTGCTTTTTCACGCCTTCCAGCATCATGTTACAATTATCAGGTCAAAATGATTCTAGATTACTCTAATTTAATTATGTGTAATTTCATGACCTATGAATTAATGCTGTGTGCCACATGCAGCTGATACCCATTTTAATGTTTAATGTTAATGTCCACAACATAGGAGAAACTGGAAGTGTACAGGCAGACACACCTCTATGTGTAAAATCACCTGCAGACTTGTACATCTGCAGAATATTAGACAGCTGTTTCAAGTCACATGACTATTCTCCAGAAACTCTAACATGTGGATAAAGGCTGGTTTTCCTAAAACTGGCATCCGTGTGAAATCACGCTCCAGTGTTCCCGCCCACTGAGCCCTGTGGCGACGAGGGAGTTATGCAGCGGGGTCAATCGATTCCGCTCCACCGACCTGACAGGCCTGCAAGACGCAACACAAAAATCACGAAAATCCAGGCAAAGAGTCACTCAGTACACAAGACTAGTTTCCTTTTTATTTTAAAACAGCTCCACAGAATAAATCCCAAACAGGCGGCAAATGATCACGACTACCTGCGCTGCACAGAACCTTCTAGTAAAAGCACCACTCATTATTGCTGAGATTAAAATATCCGTCATAATAAGAAAAAGGGAGTGAAACAGGCGTCCCGCCAAAGCTCTACGTGGGACAGCCGACTGAAACTAAGGCGGCAGCGGAGTATCAACGGAAATCCCAGTCAGGTGTATAAAAATGGGTGTGGGCTTCTGAGTGAGCTTAGACAGCCCAGGAGACGCCGTGCCGTCATGCGTCCTCGGATATTAGAAGGCAGCAGTTAGGCTGATGCTGGGAAGAGCAGCTGGAGTTAGAAGACCCCCCCCTCCCTGGGTCCCAGTCACTCTAACCTAGGGCTAGTTCCTATGTGCTCTGCTGTGTCCTCCCCCCCCCCAACAAGTCATTTATTTATTTACTTTTCTGGAGTGGGGTTGAGTGGAAAGTATGGCCAGGTGACCAGATTCACTGTTTTGGGGGGGAGGGTTCAAAAAAGGATGAACAGAGTGTACAGGTTACTCACACTACCACAGGTCTAAAAAAATTAGCATTTACAAAAAACTCGATAAAAAATATCCTTCTTTCCCATTGTACAAGAGGTGCATAAAATCAACTAAAAGTTCATGTAAGATGCTTTTTCGCTCATTCCTTCCCCTCTGCGGTCGGTTCGGCAGCCTCACTTTCCTGCAAGAGACAGTGGAGAATTGGGGGGGTCAGGGGGTTATACAAAAAGACAGGACTTGGAGGTAACTACATTTTCACTCTAAGGCAGTGTTGCACAATCCGGTCCTTGGGGAACCCAAGACGGTCCACATTTTTGCTCCCTTCTAGCTCCCATTAAGCAGAAATGCAGATTGTCTGGGGCTCGAGGACCGGGCTGGGCACATGTGAGTTACACAGAATATGCATCATATCCTGCAACAACCGTTCAGCTGAAACAGACAACCAGCTATGCAGAGGTTGTCATTAGTTTGAAGGACTTCCTCCTGCCATGTTAGACACGAGACCATCTCCAGTGTTTCTTCTTAAATCCTGAGGCATATGTATATTCACATTTGCTACATGACTGTGGGGGTATTAGCAAACTAATCAAACACAAATCGAGAACATATGAGCGGTTATAAACATCCAAAAATACTACAGGAATGTTTGGTGCCTTTTACACTGCGGTAAAACACAGAATTATGAAACAAATTAAACTGACCACGTGCAAATGTGTCCATTTTCTCTAGCCTGACCGGTTGATGAACCATGTCATTGTTTGTTAGATTCATGTCATGCAGAGCAGGTTGGTGTGTCAGTGGAGACATTTAAAAGCCTGAAGCACCCTCTGGAGACTGCTCCCAGTAATCCCAGAGCTTATTCCCAATGAAACCACAGCACTCGCACACCCCCCCCCCCCAATGACATGCAAACAAAATGCATGTACATAATACTGACTAAACAAAACTTACCTGGAAACTACTCAGCAGGGCGACAGGAGCACACGCACACTCACACACACACACCTAGCAGACAGTCCGCCTCAAAGCACAGCACACTGGGAACTCTGTTAGGGCCTACCCTTCACTCTCACTGTCTCACTCTGCCCTCTGACCCACAGCGAGGCGGGGCCCGCACTCCGAGAGGCGCACACGCTAACAGAGGAGCGAGAGACGCAGATCTGTGAAGTCACGGGCCGGAAGAAAAGATGGCGGGTCAAAGGCGACTGTGAACATGCGGGGCCAGAGCCATAGCAGAGGTTGCCGGGGGTTGGGTGGAGGTACCTCGTCGGTCTTGGCCTCCCCGTTCTCCGCCGGCACGTCCTCCGGCTTCACCTCCTTCTTCCCCTTCCCTCCTTTCTTGCCCTTCGCAGCCTTGTCATCTGCTGGTTTCTGCAAAAAAAAAAAAAAAAAAAAAAAAAAAAAAATCACACATGTGCACCCCCCTGATATTAACACAGTTTTGCCATAAAATGATAGACGACCATCCAGGAAGGCTAAAAAAAAGACGAGGATGGGTCTGGAGCTCTAACACGTTTGACCCGAAAGCACAATCTCCCCCCAAATGAAACATAAGGTGACGCCCAACCGAGGACTGAACTAGCTGCAAATATATGCTGACTGACTGGAAGTGTGGCGCTTTTCTTTAAAGTCTGATATCTAGCCGTGTCATGTCCCATAAAATAAGATTCTTTATTCATCTTACAAGGAAATTCCTTGGCATTTGCTGCCAGCGTGTCAGAATGAGCAGCCTCTTAGCATCAGACATTTACTGAGTTCTCCTAGGTGCGCCTAGCTGGCCCCAGCGGGTGAACATAAGGATACCTTAGCGACTGGCTTCTTGGGCTTTGCCTCGGGTTTGGGTGGAGCTGGTTTCTGCAGGGAAAAGCACAAATTCTTCATTCGTCCCTGATAGAAACCATATTTCTACCCAGCAGATATTCAATGGCTGAAAAAACACAGCAGTATTATCACTGAGGCTATCGCAGTTCTTTTTGGAGTCACTGCCTCATTACAATGATGGTGACTTTGTACAGATGAAACATTAATTTTTCCCGCATGAAAATGATAAACAAAATATGAACCGGCGACATTAAAACTGACGGACTTCTAAACGTACCTCAGACAGCCTCTGAGATCTTCTCGTGGGCTGATGGGGAAAGAACAGACAGTTAAGTCTCGGAGAAGCTCACAGATGTTGTTCAGGTGTACAAGAGTCAATAAAAGCGTGTGGCGTGCTGAGAAAGAGCACGCCGTGCGATTCCTATCCCTAGCTGTCTGCTGGGGCACTGTGCTGTACCGCATCTCAGGGGGTCCAGGAAACCACCCGACTCAAAACAAAGGAGC
Source organism: Mormyrus proboscirostris (assembly GCA_026779585.1). NCBI lineage: Eukaryota > Metazoa > Chordata > Actinopteri > Osteoglossiformes > Mormyridae > Mormyrus > Mormyrus proboscirostris. The sequence goes on along the minus strand of JAODKF010000045.1, from coordinate 19,948,671 downwards.
CCAAGGACAAAGGAGGATAATCAGAACAGAGACCCCCTTTCCCCCTCCAACCTTGGATGTCAGAGGCGAGTGTTTACGGACGCAAGGTTGAAAATGGCACTGCAGAATGACATTGTTGCATAGGTAATGGCTGGGAGGGGGAGGGGCTGGGCCTAGCTGAGTGATATCCCACAATGCATCAGGCTGGACAAAGTGGGGGCTTATATGACATGCTGCAGTGACACATGGCATCAGACTGGGGGTTTAATAACAGCCCGGCTCAACACTTCTGTTCCCTACATATCCAGGAGAAAACCTACAGTGCTAGACGTTTGGAACCTGATCAGTTGACCATTTACTTGAAATATACCACATAATTAGATAAAATGTGATTTAAAATTAAACAAAACTAAAATAAACATTAGACTTCAACTTAAGGTCTGTCATAACAGAAGTTGGATGTTACACCACAGCATTAAACAGCAGAAATGTTACAAGTGTCATATTTAATGTTGACATTGTTCAATTCTGCATCACCTCATGTCACACCCACCACCGACTCTGACTTCTGAACTGTGCAGCAGCCTCACGTTCTATAAAGTATCATGCATTGATGCCAAAAAGCTGCCATTTCCCAGAGAACAGGCATGACTGTGCACGGGCAATAGGTACCTAGTGCACAAGGATGCCAACCTGTCACCAGAATGCTGACAGATCAGTTAAAACTGGGAGATTCAATAAAAGCTGTGACGAGTAAAGATACTTCATCTGAACAGCTCCCAGAAAACATCCGTTGAAAAATATCATTAGGAGTCTCTTAGCTTAAAACTGTCAGATAAGAAATTACATTTGGGGGAAAATAGCTCTTGAACGAAATTGATAATAAATAGCTACTCATGATAGGATGCAATTGATAAACACTTATAATTGGTTAAAAATGAAATGGTTACTAGGCAGAGATGTGAATCACTTACCTCCTGCTTGATCACTTTAGTAGGATCTTTGCCTTCAGCTCCCTCTGGAGACTGTGAAGAAAAACCAAAGGTAATGTTAGAGTGGCGTAACTTCACTGTCCACAGAGGCTGTTGTCATTTCTGAATGATTGATTCCTGGTTTACCAAGTCAACTGGTGCGGAATTATGGTAACCAGTGGCCTGGAGCAGACCAAAGGGTTTCTATGCAAGTGGCAAAATCTCCAGTTCACCGTTAGACAAAGCCCACGCACTTACTAAGGCTGCTTTTGTGCCCCGGGCTGGACTGGCACCGCCAGGTAAATAACTGGGGGGAGCAAGGAGTGTGCTTGCGAAATTTAAAATAAAGACTCGCTGCAGGAGCGCTTGCAGGAAGAGGTGCAAGCAGCAGAACAGGAAACGAGTAGTCTAGAATACAGCCGTGTACTGGGGCTTATCGGGTCAGGTGCAGAGACAGAAACACATTACAGAACCAGACTTCACTCTCCCACAAAAACCACTGGGGGGGGTGTAATAGATCGTTTTATCGGTTGTAAATATTACTATATGTGATATTAGTATTTACAGCAGTATGGAGGTCATAGTGTTAACAACAAATGAAGGAAACGGTACCAGTCATAAAGAACTAATAAATTACCTGAAAATAATCCAATGTTCTTATTCTCGATATTGACAACAAAAATGAGGATTATTCTGATTCTCATTACATCGCTTTCAACATGCTTGAAAAGCTGACGTTCATAAAGATAACTTTAGTACAACATGGAGCTGTTCATCTATCGTCAAAGAGATGTCACCTGCTGAATCACTGGGAACTTCTCTTTGCAAACAGGTGCCCATCTTAATCCACAGATCCTGGGCCTTGACTTTTAGTGGAACCTTCGCTCGCCTCATCCCGGGGGGGCCCCCCCCCCCCATGCCCATTCACACACCTCTTGAGTCGTCTACGCTCAGGCCCTTTGCACTGGGGATCCCCTCCACATCTACAGTTAACGACGTGCTGCATGAAGCTCTAAAATACTTTCGATTTGCCCGCTCGCAAAAGTCGGCAAATCGGTTGCACTCACCTTCAGTTTATCTTATTAGTCATGATGTGCAGCAGAAGCTCACTGCTTCCTGTTTCTTTTCCATCATGCACTTTTGGACCTGCAGCCCTTGATGTTTTAGCAATAATATCAAAACTCATTCCTGCCAGTTCATCTATATGGTGCACTTTTAATGCTATAACCACAACTTTGCACAGACAACTCTTGTGTTCTTTTTTTGGTAATGATGATAAATTGTGCTACGCATGTCCTTATCTCCACTGATGCAAGTTGCATCTCAACTCCTTGACCCATCCCCATATTAACATAATTTTTCCTGGAAAAAAAGTCAAAAATTCCCTTTCCTAAGGAACGGCACAGCAAAAGGGAGACCTTGACCCCCCCCCACCCCCCATCATGTCTACACTGTTTTTTTTTCTCCAGAATCTTCCACAAGGTAAAATACACAACAAACTATGTGGCCCCACTGTTTCCCAGATCGAATAGCCCACACACTCTCATCTGGGGCAAGGACATGAGGCAATTTCATTACGCACATCAAATACTCAAATTCTTCTGTTGCAGAAAGAAAAAAAAAAAAGTAGAAAAAAAAGAAAGTGATTTTAAGCTGGAATATTGATCGTTTTGCTGTGGGACATCAGTGGTGGCAAAGCGATGGGCTTGGTGTCCTCCTTACCCCAGAGGCAGAGCTGTGGGGCTTATTGTGTGTGAAGCACGTCTACGTGCACCAACAGGTCAGGCAGCAGCACAGCAAACGAGAGACCTGAGAAACGCCTGCTTGCTGAAGTCTCTCATTTCTGCTTCACAGAGGTCTTGACAATGCATTTCTTACAATGCTGCCATGTACACAATCTATGTCCTGCATTTCAGCCAACTTCCTGTGTCTCCAGACCTGTGGAATTTTTTGAACACCCTTCAAAAAATTAAATCAGTTATAAAGCCTAACTATAAAAATGTGTTTGTAGTTTTTATAATTAAAGATACATCATTTCCTGCTAATTATTCACTTAAGGAATTGCTAATAAATCAACTAACATGAGGTGAGGGGTTCAACTCTACATGGTAACATAAGAAAAGGCGCTGTCCCGTAACCCTGCTTCATTGCAACTCTTCACCAAATACATGGTTTACCAGCTAACTGCCATCTGGAAAGCAGGTATAAATCTGTAGAGTAGGGGCCAATTTCCCTTGTGATATGACAAGTCAAACGTAGTGTCTTCCTGGCTGAATATGATGAATGATACACAGTTTCTGTTTCATGTATAAAAATTTGAATGTTGGATACAGCAGACCCGGCAGCATGCGTGATTATACATAAAGGTGCACAAAGCACACAACTGCAAAACCTATCCAGATCCTTTTTATAAGACTATCATTGTGCAACACTACAAAATGAATACACATTTTAAACATTTTTTTTATTATAAATGAAAAGACTAGGTTTGCTAACATTTGTCGCAACTCAAGGACAAAAAAATTAAATGTTCATTGGATGATTATTTAAAACCTAAAAACAAATGATGGAAAAAACTTTTTACAGCAACTATAAATAATTATCCTTTTCCTTCAAGTTTGTCGGTATGGTGTAATTTTATGGTGCTCTGGGTAACTTTTTCCTCTTCCTATTCTAAACATACAAAACACGCGTGTATGTACGTATGCATGCATGTTATATGAAAACATGCCCAAGAATAATTAAAAGTATTTTTAACGATTTTGCAAGTTGGACAAACCTGTTTTTGTAACAAAGGGGAACACCTTGTTTCTGTCTTCTTAACACGCGAGAAAATTAAATAGAACAACAGAAAACGTATAAGCGTATACACTGTGTGGCAAAGTGCTTCATACGCCGTGACCTGAAGCGAAGTTGTTCGGCTATCACAGCATGTGGCGCCGCCGATCGACTGGCCTGGGCACCCCGGAGCCTTTGTCACAGCTGTGCCCGTATCTCTCAGACGCATTAGAATCCAACATATAGATAGGTATATAAATATGTTCCTATCTAATAATTTCTGTAGCTATGCCCAATTTCCGCCTGGTACACTTTTTTATCCGCGTTTTTATTTCGGGACACGCACACAGATGTAAAATGTCGCATGCAAACAGCATGTACCCGACGTACCCACTTGAGTAAAAGATGGCTACACTGTATCCACAATCATTTCAATCTTCCCCCACCTCACTTCCCCGCCTTTACCCTCGGGAGGCGCCTGGACATGACTGTGAGCGGTG
>JAODKF010000045.1:19897912-19944343 GCA_026779585.1 Mormyrus proboscirostris | reverse complement strand
ATCCCAATTCCTCAGTGCAGTGATGAGGATGCTGTACTGTAAAAATGGTGCCGTCCTTTGGATGAGGCATGAAATTGCCCTGATCAGGACAGAAAAAATTCAAAATTATTTTCTGTATAACATTTAATACAAGTGTACATTGCAGACGCGTTTTTGTCGTCGAATCGACCCTAAGTTATGTATATGCATATATGTAATGCAGAAGAGGAGCCGCGGTTCAGACCGCCTCCGTCGCTTCGCTCTCCGTGGCAGTTGCCTAATCCCAGTTCCCCTCCTTCCCTACATGCCTCGTCCACGGGTTGAACCATGGGTTTGTACCGCTGACTGACACGCTCCTTAGTTACATACGGGTCTGTAACATGAGGGGAGGAGGAGGAGGGGGTTGGAGGAGGAGGAAGAGGGGAGGGTGTCGCTTCAAATATGGCTTTAAAAAAGGAGATCCTCCATCGACCCAGGAGCGGAAAAAAGGTCGAGAAAGTACGAGCAAAAGGCACCGCGGATGCATAACCGGGGGAGGGAAAGATACGCAGTAGCGGCTACGCAGCACGAACGGCGAACGCCGGTGCGCATCTCGGCTCGATGACTTTGAAGAGCGCAAGTGCGCACGCAAGAGCGGCGGCGGCTGGCTAGGCGAAAGCATTGGCTGATAGAAAGGCTGTCCGCTCCACCATCAATAATGGAGGGAAAGGCAAGTGCCCGCGACTGAGAAAATCATACGAAATAATATGAGATGTCTGCAAAAAAAAAGGGGAAAAACTGCGGGAAATGTTCATCTCTCGAGGGAAAAAAACGACGCATGAGAATTGGAAAACTTACCTTGTCACCTGCTAGGAGCTTTGACATAATATTTCTGAATAAAGAGTACCGCTATTTTCGCCAAATAAAACTAAAGTGTCTTGGTTCGTAATTGTTAAAATAAAATCTGAGCTCACCTTTCTTTTCGGCATTTTTTTCGGTTTTCCTGTCGTACGTATCTATAGTTCTGTTTTAACTGGTTGTCCAAGACGCGAGTTTGTAACTAACACGAAATACAGGATCAATATCTAAACACCTCCAATAATAACATGTTAATAATATGCAGTCCTCAAACTCTGCCTCCCCGCCGATCATTGGACAATTTGGTGATATATGGCTTTCTTCTCTATATACCGATTGGTGTATCTTACAGTATGTAAATTAAAGGTGGACGAGCATTGGTTAACATTTTAGAAACAGACTTCAAAAGATTTTTTCATTGGTTGCGCGCTTTTTGTCCGCAAACTGCGAGGCTTTCCATTGGCTTTACATTTATGTGAGATGGATGAATTGAAATAACGCCTGGCGATTCGACTATGACAGCAGTCACACTGAATCGTGGGTAACGTAGGCCGTCAGGTAGTAATGAATGCCAACGTCGCCGATTCGTAGCTGTCCCTGCAAAACCGGTAAATGAAAATGTAAAATTCACCTGAAATGTCGATGATTTTCTTGAAGTTGTAGAATGAGCTAAATGTATTTAATTGTGTGTGCGCTTTCATTTTTCCATCGCTACTTTTCATTTTAATGCGATTATTGTGTCTTAAGTACAAAGTCGGTGGTATGACAACAATCAAAACATATATAATGAGTTATGTACAGAATATTGTTTCTATTAAGGCGGATAAAACATTTCGTTTTAAATGACCACACACTTTATCCTGGTGTTCCACTCCAGGAGAAAATGTTTCAGGTGTAAAGTGCAAATATACTTCTCAGATTTTCAACATGCTTTCCCACTGACGTTCATAAAGATAACTTTAGTACAAAATGGGCACATTTGTTGTAAAGTTAAAAAAAAAGGCGACTGTAATTTTGTTATCTTCTCTGTAAAGCACAACATTATTCAACCCTGTTAAGGATCCATAATCTATCTCCACCCTGGGATTATCCGATGCAGCCTTTTGCTGATGTTTTTTTAAACCACTAGACCTATAAATACTCCCAGCTCAATGTTGAATGAGGCAATCATTTATAACTGCAAAATTCTAGCGTATTTTCTTACTTTTTAATTTCCTGCGTTTATTATTTTAAATGTGACTTGGCACTACATGTGTTGTGTTAATATAATTTGTTTTATTCCAGATTATTTTGGTTCATAAATATGGAAAAACTGTACCATCCAGAAATCTACTGTGTTCCACAATAGTGGTCACATGGTACCTGAACATTTTAGCAACCTAACAATAAATCTGAACCCCTGTACATCAATGACCCAGGGACCCACAGCTAACTCATAACCTTACCTATCCACAGTTTTCTGATGGTTAAATCAGTTCACCGGGTCAGCAAAAACAAAATATAACAATTTGTCTTCTTCCCACAAAACCATGAGCTTCTAGAGTCACCACTGTTGCAGGCCCATTCAGCATACTTTGCCCTCATCTTTTCATCAGCTCTTCTGTAGCAGAGAACACAGTGGCATCCTGTAACTGTCCATCATTACGTAATCTACAAAGAACACAAAGCCATCAGGCTACTGGAACAAGCATAACAAAAATTCTGCTGTCACAAGAACAAAATTGAAATGTAATGTAAAAAGTTTAAAATGTCATTGAACGGCCTACCCATGTAGATTGATAATGTCCAGGGAAAGTGTTTTATTGCATATACCTCATTTAATAAAATCAGCCACCTGTAACACCAGACAAAAGGGAAATGAACACTTCTGATTTATGTTCGGGAGGCCTTAATGCAAATGTTATTCAGTGACAGACTGAGGCAGATTTTCCTGGTTGCCAGTATAGCCTGATAGTTGCAAATGCAAGTAAACAAACTCACATCAGTGTGCAAACAAATGGGAAAGACTTCAGAATAGACTTATTAACTTGTTACCATGGTGCTAATACTACCTCTGTCAGAGATCAGTTGGTTTGAGTAGGGTTTAGGGAGGTGATGTGGCTCAGTGGGATGGAAGGTTGGTTCGAATCCCAGGGTCAGCAGAGTGATGTCCTTAATACTCAATTGCTCCAGGGACTGTCTAACCCTGCCTGTACAATTGTACGTCACTTTTGATAAAAGTGTCTGCTAAACAGATCAAATGTAAATGTTTACATTCACATTTGAGTATTTGAATTCTGCTTTCAGTCTCAAACGTACAACACAAGTTACACTGGTCGTGTTGTTCAAACTGGTTGTAAAACTTAACATATAACCACAGGCCATTGCACCACACCATTTACGCAAAATGTTTGAGTTAGTTTAATAGCCACCATTTTACCGGTAGCCCAATGTGTGGCGATACCTGGAACGAGTCACCACCTCCTGTGACTAATCACTCCAACCCCTAGGCTTGTTTCATACTAGCTCTTTTGCCATGACCCACATAGAGATGGGTGAGGGTGGGGATGGAGGGTATGCTTACAGTGAAAGACACTCAGAAGTAGGTCAAAAAAAGACAGAAGACAGAGAGGGCGCCATTCGGTCACTTCCCCCCTCCGCATGCAGAGCAGTACTGTGATATCCTGATGAGCACAAGCGAAGTAATTGCTGCAGTACGGACAGAGGAGGGCACAGTAAGGAGGTACTAAAGCACACGGCACAGAGCTTCAGGTCACAGCACCGACACCATTGTGCTCTCTAGGAATTGGGCTGGAACCACACGGGCGTCATACATTGTTTATTAGAATCACCAGAAACATTTATATATAAATACAAATATAAAGGAAATACAAGTATCTACAATGTACAACACTGTCATCATATCTAAAATGTGCTGGTAATTAAAAATAGGCAGCCGTTTAGAAACATTAAATTTGCACACAGACATTTATAAATATGAAAATGCAACAGCCCACAAAATGAAAAAATAAAGACAGGATGTAGGGCAAAGAGGGCTGTTGTCAGAACACTTCACTCCGGGCCAACTGACTTTGGAGAGGACAGCGTACCTGCGGATCATACCTGCACCAGGTGACTGATCTACGTGACACTCTAACAACTCTGGGGGAAAAACAGACTGAAGTGCAACACAACCATTAATAGCAGATATGTAAGTGCAGGCTGCCCTTCTATTTGCCAAAATAAAAAAATAAATCATACATGTACAAAGTACCACGTGAGTCTCTAACATGTCAATAGGCTACTCACTGCACACTATTTGGAACCTGAAAAGCTCCGGCCACCGTCGTTTCCACACCGTGATTGGTGGTGAAAATGGTTGTGGTAAGGGCATTCCAGTGGTATTCCATTTATTGCTATTTGAAGCACGTTTTACATATTCAGGCTTTATTAACCACTTGTTTTTTGAATGAAAACACAATTCATAGGGAAAAGGCAGTTTGATATTTAATAAAGCACAATTATTTCACTAGTAAAAACATTTACAAATAAAATGAATTCAATTCTTTTAGTGGAAAAAGTCAGATTGTGATGACAGATTACTAAATCTTGTACAAAATTCCAGTGTTCAGAAAAACAAATGATGTTTGTCCCTTCTCTGAAACATAAAAATTAACTCACTGCACCATGTCCATGTCTGTGTAAAGATGCATTTCTAATTTCTCTAGAAGGTCCATATGTTTTGTATTGAAAATACATATTCAAGAGCTTTCAAACACAGCCACCTGCACAAAAATACTAAATGTCTTAATTAGCAAAACAGCTTGTAATCAAAGTACGCTACTAAATTTGTACAAAAGTAAAGATGTACAAATAACATTTTTTGAGTCCTCTTTGTCCTTTATGTTTAAAACTCCCTGAATCACACACATGGTGCTCCAATTAAATAGGCTAGTGCTTATGGTTGGCTCCAAATGCCACACATTTTGGGTTAATTCCAAAATCAAATCCAAACATGATTCTACCTGAGTAATTGTGAAATCTCGCCCACCGTTGTGTTCAGAATGGGAACAGCTCTTGTGTAGCCATTTAAAATGTCCCTCTGCTAACAAAAACAGAGATGCAGTCCTTGTTTAGTGTTTACAACTGATCGTTTGATGCAGTGGTATTAAAAACAGGGAAATGATTTCACACACAATCACTTTTATAAAGTATAAAACATTAATGCATCTACTGACTTCATTGAACATTATCCTTTGCCTTTTGGTGGAAATGGCGGATGGTCCTCCAATTGCCTGAAGATTAGAATGTCACCTCCTCGATCTCGTCTTCGAAGGAGGTGATGGCCCTCACTGCAGGGCGACTCTCAATCACCTGTAAAGCACCTCTGCCATAGCCATTTGATGGATCCCCGCCGAATGGGAAGAAGTCGCCCCGCTTCTCTTTATTCTCTGTGGATGAGGGTTTTCCAGCACTCTCCTCTCCCAGAGGGGCTCTGGAGAAGCTCAGCACTTCCAGCCTGCCGGGCATGTTGGCGCTGGCACCGGTGCCAAAGAGCTGCTCCATCAGGTTGGACTTGCGCTCCTTTGCCGGTGCCCCTGCCACATCTGGGTTGTCCTGGCTCCTCTCCTCCAGGCCGTCGCTCCTCGGGCCCGCCAGGTTCACCAGGCCAGCCCTTGGCGCCGGCCGACCAAACGAGGGGGTGTAGTTGCCAAATGACAGGTCCTCATCGGAGCCCAGAGTCCGAAGGCCCCTCTTCCCCAAGGGCTCAGACTTCCTCAGTGGCTCCCGGCCCCCGTCCTGCAGGTTCTCGCCCAGGTCTGTGAGGCTGAAAATGGACTGTGGTGGTGTCTGGACTGGCTTGTGCTCAGAGGCACCAGAGACAATCACATCTGTGTTTGCGTCACGGCCCCGTAGGTCGATCTCTTTCATTTTGGCCAGAAGCTGATCCTTCCTGCTACGCTCCTCCAGGGGCTCCTGGCTCCTCACCCTTTTCTCCTCTTCCTGCTTCTCCTGCATCCGAGGGGAGTCGTGGCCCCACCTCTTCCTTCCCTCATCCTGTCCCAGAAGCGTGGGCTCCCCTTGCCTCCTCCATGCTGTTTTAAGGAAAACAACAAACCCTCACTTATCTCATAGCCGTTTGTTTTCAGCTTTACAGCAAGCACTGATGACATGAACTTTTATCATCTATTAGATTTTCATTTCATAAAATGGAGCAATGAACACTTTCAAATAACAGCAGTAATTCCTGTACCAACTCTGAGCCTTCGATATAGCTATAGCCAAAGGAAATAACCTGTCCAGCAGGCTAGGTTGATTTTAGTTTAATGATAGGAAGGCTACAGGATACCAACAGAACATCAGGCCGAGCCAATACTCACTATCTGATATGGGCATTCGAGAATCTGCTGCTTCAGTCAGGGGGCTAACAGCAGAACTGGGGGTGAGACCCTTATCTGTGGTGGATGGAAACAGAGATGTACATCATATGTAGCTATAATCCCACCCTGCATCAAGCTCACTCATACTTGGATCATGTCTCGTGTCTCCCCCACAAAACACGGCACGTAGCATATAGATTAATAAGTCAGGGCCCATCAGTCATTCCTACTGCCGATGACAGGAACAAAACAACAAGTAGTAAAGTGATGATAAGGAGTACAATGTCTGCTTAACAGCTCCGTCAATAATGTAAAACGCAAATGAGATCAAATGCGACAATGATGCGAGCAGCTTCAAAGGGTTCAGGAAGTGGAAGCAGCTTAACATGCTGGAGTTCCAGAAAAGACTACACTGCCCACATGGATGAGGGAACCTCAAAATCTCAATTTGGGATAGGGTTAGTGGGAGAAGTGGCAAATTTGTGTGTGTGGTCATGTATAAACATTGTGAGGACCAAATGTCCCCACAGTGTGATAAACACCTATTATTTTGACCTTGTAGGGACAATTTTGTGGTCCCCACAAGGTGAAGCTCAATTTTTATAAAAAAATCTGTGACTGCAATCAAAAAACTAAAAATGCCTAAAGCCTTGTATTCTGTTTGGTTACTTATGGTTAAGATTAGGGCTCATGAAGCTGTCATTGTTTGAATTAGGATATGTCCACTTAAACAGATGGTCCCCACAAAGATATGAATACAAATGTGTGTGTGTGTGTGTTGTGTGTTTGCACAGATCACATTTGAAAACCAAATTGTCCAAAATGTGTAGTAAAGTCTGAAACCTCCTTACTTTTGGGGAATTTTTTAGGTTGCCATTTGGATAACCTCAATTTTAAAAATTAAAAATGCCAAAAGTCTTGTACTTTGTTTGATTACTTATGATCAAGGTTTGGACTGGGTAGGGGTTAAGGCCATCATGTTGTGATTAGAGTTTTCCCCACAGAAATGAATGGAGAGTCCCCACAAAGATGTAATTACAACCCTCTGTGTGTGTGTGTGTGTGTGTGTGTGTGTGTGTGTATGCACATATGTTGGAATACCCCTCACCTCCCCGCAGCCTCCTGACATTCTCCATCTCCTGCTCTCGGTGTACCTCCTCTTTCTCTCTCCCCACCTTGTGCCAGTTCTCTCCCTCTGACGCCTCCTGCTGGGCCTAGAGGAGCAGGTGAGGATAATACTACATGGTTAGCAGAAGATTTAAATATTAAAAAACATTTAAATTTAATTCACATTAGGAATTACTTATAAAATTTGAAACCAATACCATTTATGTAAATAATCCACTCAACTAATTATCCAGTAGGGGCGATTTAAATTACGTGAACTATGGTGTGTTACTTAACCTAGATCATACACTATACTGATATTAAACAAATAACCAAAATGAACAGGTATTAAAACATAATAAAACAGTTGAAAAGAAACAAACCTTCCATTAAAGCATTTGTTCTTGCATTCATTCATTTTCCAACCTGCTTTATCCTATTGGGTCGCGGGGGGTCTGAAGCCTATCCTGGAAGCAATGGGCATGAGGCAGGGAACAACCCTGGACAGGGGGCTGGCCCATCGCAGGGCACACACACACTGTCACCATTCACTCACACATGCACACCTATGGGCAATTTATTAACTCCAATTAACCTCAGCATGTCTTTGGTCTGTGGGGGGAAACTGGAGTACCTGGAGGAAACCCCACAACAACATAGGGAGAACATGCAAACTCCACACACATAACCCAGGCGAAGACTCGAACCCGGGCCCCAGAGGTGTGAGACAACACTGGCAACCACTGCACCACCATGCCGCCCCTTTTGTTCTTGCATTTTTTCATTAAAATAAACAAAAAAACACAAAAGTGGTCCCTTCACAACAGGCCAGACAAGTTACTGAGTTTGTAGCCTGCACCAAATCTCAGGAGAGGAACTATGGTGGCAACCAAAGGATGGACTGGACTGATGTGATTGGATGTGTAAAGGACCCGTGCGATGTGACTGGATGTGAAAAGACCCAAGTAATATGATTGGATGTGAAAAACACCAGAGATATTTGATTTAATTTGAAAAAGACCAGAGTGATGTAATTTGACCTGAAAAATTAGTCAAAATGCCAAACAGGAAGCATGTATTGTTTTATGGTACTGCAATAGAAAAGAGTAGCAAAATATGAAATTCGATTTCTTTATAACAAGATTTCTGCTAATGGGTTATTGATTGGTACCTGCAAAATAAGAATCAAATAAAAAAGCAGTTTGACATTAAATTTAATGTGAAATGTGATAAGCATCTACACAATGCAGAAACAGGGGTCCCAGCAGTCAATATGAGGGTCCTGTGTATTATCCTCGGAGTAATACCATACAGAATGAAATAAAAAATTACTTTAGGTGAACAACTCTTGTTCAGCCCAAAATCCAACATAACTTGAATCTAATTGATTTGTTGTAGGTAGGTGTGGGGATAGTTAACATGTGCACAATCGCTCCAGTTTGACCATCTGTCCATCTTCAATTACCATTTGTGCAGTACACTGTTTTGGGGTGTCCCAGGAAGCACAGGGATAACAATTTTGGGATATTAGTTCATCACAGGGCATGCTCTCATATAAAGTGGGAAGTTTCCATCCTTCCAATTATTATCCAATGGAATGGTTTGCCAGCTTACACTCGGAATGCTGAGTCGGTCTCAGTCTTTAAATCTCAATGGGAGACCTATTCCTTCAGTACAGCTCACCTGCACTTTAACACATAGCACAATGTAACTATGGCTGTTTGTGCTGCTGTACAGGATTTTTCGATCTAATAATAATAATAATAATAACAATAATGGAACTTTATTGATCCCCGTGGGGAAATTACTTTCTATTATCTACTGTTATTCTATAACGTTATTGTGTCTATACATGTTCTGACCACCCATGTTCTCTGCCTTCCTTCCCGGATTGGGCACCATCTGAGATGGAATCCTGGTTAAGTCCCATGGAAGTGTGACATCGAGGATGCAACTGTGACACTGTGGGTGCAGCCTTCAATCTGCCACCCCGCACAGGACGGCACAGAGAGCTGACGTTCTCCCTACTTAGAAGTTTCCAGTTCCTTTCCTGTGTTGTCTTCTGACTTTCTTTCTTTCATTTCTTAGTCCTCCCTTTCACCTGTTTTTAAAATATTCTGCATAGATGATGTAGGAATATACTACAACACATTCATGTAAAGTGCCTTGGGGTGACACTGTTGTGAAAGGCACTATATAAAAATACACTTAAATGAATTTAATTGAATAAGAGGCGATGGTACAGATGGGACCTCTGCACCTCTAAATGTGATAAGAATAATGTAGCCATCTGCTGCTGCTGGAAAGAGGAGTGTATACACAGGGAGATTTCAGATCCTGGCTTACTTATTATTGGATTTTTGGTAATAACTTACCAAACTTAACTCCTTAGTTTTGTAATGGACAGTGTATGTTTTGCCTGTTGCTGAAGTTAGAGGGTGTATCATGTACCAATGGTCCCCCAGGTAACACCACTGTATCTCTGCGATGCTGATGGGACGGGCACGGTTCACAAAATCAAGCAAAAGCTCTACAGTCAGACGGACGCTTGCCTTCAGCGAGAGGTACTCATCTCTCCGGGGGGGCTCGTTTCTGTCCGTGATGGTGGGAGGTGGGGTCGGAAACTCCAAGGAGAACATCCTGTCCTCTGTCTGCACCTCTTTGGTGGCACTTGTGGGGGGGCCTGGCAAGGGGTTACAGTCCTTCAGTTAGTCAAACAACCAGGGGTCCCCAGCTGTTTCTCCCCAAGCGTCAAATTCCATCAGCAACACAAAGCCAAGGTCCACTGTGTCTGAAAAATTAGATGATAAAATTTGCTGATGGGGAGGTTATCATGTGGTCTGCTAGTTGGGGACCACTATGCTAGACTGTAACCAAGAGAGCTGCTGTGTGGGAGTACAGGATCCATCTGACCAAATCAACAGGGCTCAGTAGCCTTGCAGAATCACATTGTACAGCTATGTGAGATAACACAAAGATCTCTGATTGGCCACTTGACTTCCGGGAGATTTAATGGTTCAGTCTCCCCCACATCTTTGTCACCATGCAGTGGGTTCTAAGTCACCAAAGCTGGAACAGTAAATACCCTGACATACCTAATCGCCATCTGCTTGTACCATCTTGAGAGCGGTAAACAAACCATTGGTCTGGAACCAAAGGGCCTTACAGACGCTCCAACCTTTAGTACAACCCCAAACCTGAATTCCTAATTTTTTGCATATATTTACCAGATGCTCTGAGGGGCCTTCCTCAATAGCCCAACAATGATCTGATAAGTCTGCCATAGCATCCAAACTGGCAACCTTCTGGATATAGACAAAGACTCCTAACAGGCAGAGCCATGCACCTCCCCCAACAACTGTTCTTTCACATTTCATGAATTCTGGTTTGCACCAAAAATCAGAGCTAAATGTGACCACTATTTGGATGTGGGAAGTCAGAGGAAGAGTGGCGAGGTGCTAATATACCTCTTTTCTTTGTGGAGCTCTCTGCCTCTTTTCTGTGTGCAGGTTTCATCCGGTTGGCATAAATGTTCCTGGTATCAAGTTCCCTTTCCTTTTCCTGAGGAACAGGAAGTACGAACCACAAACCTGTTAAGATCTGATTAGTGCAAAGTGATCTAAAAGCAGCTAAATACTATGTGAGGCTAATAAGTAAGAGTGGAAAAACAGCCAGAAGAAATGGACGAAGCAGAAAAAAGCTACAGCAGGAGTCGGGGTCCAAGACCAAGTGATCCTGACACGCTTATCTTGTAAAGCGTAAGTGAGTGAGCCAGTGAAATGTACCGCAATGGCTTTGGGGACCCTCTGTGCCTTTTAATGAGGGATTCTAAGAAAGCCTCAGTGCACAGACACCTGGACATGCTACGGCTCAGCGAACGAAACCCCTACCTTGAGTTTGTGGCCTAGGCGCTCCAGCTCCTCCCTCAGTCCCTTGGCCTCCTCCAGAGCCTCATGGGTCTTTCTCCTCTCTGCTGTCAGCTGCCGCTGGAGGCTGCTGCTCGTTAGCTCCAGGTTCCGCTCCAGGTCCTGAATGAATGCACACAGATACACAGGCAAACGTGTACATGCACACAAACAGGCATAGATGAATCAGCCCAAACCCAATGCATGTAGAAAACAAATGACCGACAGACACTCTGATTTCACGTGGCCGTTTCATACTGTGAGCTTGAAAATCTCTTCTGCACTGAATTACAGTGATGGACAAACATGTTGCTAGACCAGACAGATCAGCTCATTAAGAAACTAATGAAGCTGCCCCCTCAACATACGGTATACCCGACATACTTCCATCAAGAGTTACTTTTAAGTAGTTGCGGCATTGAAACAAGATCATGGAAAATGAGATAATTATTACCAAATGCTGATAATCCTTAAGGCAAAGTAAGTCACTGCAATAAATTAGCTTCATAGAAGAGAAAATAAAAAACAAAAATAATAAAACAGAAATAATTACACAATAAAGGAGTTGCCAGATAGAAAGTTCAGAGAATCTGAGGTCGTTTATCATACGGCTGTAATGTCCCCTGTGTTCTGTAACCCACATTCTCCTCTGCACCTACAGCAACACTGTCCGCACTGTTCATACGCCGCATGCCAGAGGTTACGCCCACATTGTCCCTACACCCGTGAAGAATTAAACCACACGGCAGCTCTGAGCCTTGCAGGACTCAAGAATCATCATGGAACTTTAATTTTTTCTTCTGGCTGAATTTGAAGTGTGCAGTTGAAGTGATGCAGGGAAACATAAACAGTCTCTGAGCACATGCTTGTTGTGCTGCTTCATGGCTCTTCTAATGAACAGCAGCTGGACTCGCAACCAGGGTGGGTTGGCCTGGGACAGGAAGCCTTGGTGACCAGACCACATTTGAGTTTGCTAATGTTTCTCAGCACATCCTCACTTCTACCTTCCAAGCTTGAGAGCAGCTACAAACACCACAAAATTAGCACCATGGAGGGGATTCACAGCCCAGTATCTGTTACAGAGCTTGGATTGGTCTGGTTTACATTTCCTTATTTAGTGGAGGCTTTTATCGAGAGCAAAGTACAGGTGAGAATCAGAGAATAACATGAACCAGTCTTCCTGGAACAACTGGAATTAAGGATCTTGCACAAAAGCCAATTATGACAATACTTTCCTAGCCATGAGATTTGAGCCAGCAGCCTTCAGATCATGAATATTCCTTACCTGCATAGCCAAACATCAACCAAGTGGGTATGAAGTGGACCATGAGATTCTGTAGGGTTAGACAGATGTGTGTGTGTACCTTGACTCTGCGGTCACTGTCAGCAAGACGCCCCTCGGCCTGCTCCAGCTTGTGTGCCAGGTCCTCCCTCTCCCCTAGGTGGCGTTCTTCGGCCAGCCGTCGCAACTTCTGGAGGGCTGCCCGACAACGGCTCAGCTCTTCCTGTGCCTCCCGCTGCCGCCTGTCTGCAGCACGCTCCCGCTCCTGACTTCGGCGGAGACGCTCCCGCAGCGCATGCACCTCGCTGCTGTGACGTGAGAGAAGCTGGGCAATCTCGCTCTCAGTGTCCTCAAAGCGCTGCAGCGCCCTCTCCTGGCGGAGCTGCAGCTGCCGCAGCACCTTGTTCTCCTGCTGCACCTGCTGCAGCCGCAACTGCGTCTCAGCCAGCTCGTTCTTCAGCTCATTGATCTTGAGCAGGCGTGCCGACAGCATGCGCTTGGTCACCAGGTCCAAGTCCTTCGGCGAAGAGTCCTTGTTCAGGCTCTGAGAGCGTCCCCCGCCCTGCTGCAGGGGAGCACCTGGGCGAAGGTGCCGAGAGCCTGACTTTCGTAGGCCTGCATAAATATAAAACAAAAAGAAAAGTGCGAGAGAGAAAAAACTGAAGTTAGCAGCTCATAGAATCTAAAAGAGACACTATTCCATAAAGCAGACTTGTGATTGTACTGTGGCCAGTGTGCAACTCACAGTCAGGGATCTATACATGTGTCAAGCAGGTTGCGGATCCAAATCCTGTGGCTGGAAGTATATCTTTTATCAAAGGCAAATAGTCTTATTTCTCTCATGTTTGATTATTAACCAAGCTTACCGCTTTAAATTATAGCTGATAAATGCTCCAATATATTTTACATACTGGAATACAGTATTTAAAAGTGCTTTTGATAAATGTTTGGTAATAGTTCCCATTAACTGCCCCTTCATAATGCCTTTATAATGCATTCATACATTATTTAGTGCACCTTAAAAATGCATTCATAAAACATTCATAAGCAGCATGTAAGTAAACTTTAACATCATTTCCCACTTTAACTCCTGCAATATACTGTAACAATCAGTATATGAGAATAAAAAACATTATAATTGTATAATCAAATAAAATTTCTTAGTATTATAAAGCTGTTAAGGCATGTTAAGGTATACGTACATGCTGCTTATGAATGTTCTAAAATGCAACATGAATTCCGTATGAAGGTATAGTTAATGTAAAGCATTAGCAAATGTTTTTGTAATAGTTAGTTTTTGTAACTAATGATACTACCACAAAGCTGTAGTCTAAGTAATGTATAACACGATATATAAACTGTGTGTGCAATGTTTATAGCTGTTGCACATGAGCACATTTGGAGCAAACAACTGGTTTCTTGTACAAATAGAAAATCGTGACAAAAGGATAAAACCTTTTTATGACTGGGCAAAGAGTACAATCACTAATGACATATTCTGTTATAGCCAAGAACACACAAACCAAACAATTAGCTAGGCGGGATGCCAGATTCAGCACAGCACCCGTGGGTTAGTTCATAGCAAAAAGGATTCAGGGGAACCAGTGCCAGAGTGATTCTTAAAGATGTTTTTCTGAAACCACGCAACACATATATACACACGGCTCAGGCACTCAACAGGTTTCCTTTCTGACATCCATCTGTTTCCAGGGAAGGCAGCACAATGTTACTGGGTAAACACAATGAGACACATCATGCCTTTCATACTGTGAACCTATCAACTGGACTGAGCAAAATTTAGAGGTCCCCCAAAATGTCGACTTGCATTGGGTTCAACAAATTATTTACATTTTGGGCAGTTTACTTCATGTTGGTCAGTAAAAGATAGTATATTATAAATGATTTAATATTTAATTATTCATGTATATACATATACAGTGGTACATCGGTATATGTCTGCTTTGGAATAAGTCCTATTAGGATGCAAAAATTTTGCTCAGTAAACGACCTTTGTTTGGAATACGACTCACGTGCTAGAACTTGTATGGGTCAAAAAGAGTCACGACACCGCGCGCTACCCTTTACCTCTCGAGACTGATCACGAGCATCAGGACACCATTTGCTACTATTCAGAGAACAATCTGCACTATAACTCTCTGAATTTTGATGTGATTTTGAATTTTTTCAGCAAGGTAAAGTGAGGTTAAATTTTCATCTAATTGGTTTGTATTTATGTATTTAATATTAAGCAATGTTTAAATTATTTCATACAACCCCATCAATGTATAATATGCCAATAACAATAGGATTTTTTTTCATGGGAACAGATTAATCGTTTTCCTTTTATTTCTTATGGGAAAAATCTGTTTGGTATACGTCCTGTCCAAAGATCTGGAACTGATAAAGGACGTATACCGAGGTATTAAATTTAAGCCAGATCGAACCTGTGCCAATGTGGCACCGAATGCCTATCACAGACATCTGTGGTATCTCTTGGAAGAGTTAGTTGGGCTTGCATTTTTTGATGAGCGTATCTCATTGGAGGACAAGAGGAGGATGGTGAAGAAACTGGATACTTCTGAACGGAAAGGACTCAGAAGGCTGGAGAAGTAGAACTTGTCTGGCAGCGCTCCATGACTACGTTACTAACAGAACGAGGAGGATCTTCAATTGAATACTTCCAAACTGCCAACAGAGGTCTCTGAGCTTTCTCATGAAAGCCTATTTGACATGGGAGAATCATGGCACGTTCCAGGAGTTCAAGAAAACTGTCAAGGGCATGACTGTTGTAATAAATGTGAAGAGAGGTGACTATAGTGCATACAGAATATACAGTTACTGATTTCATTTCAAACTATTGCATATCTGCAGAAAAGTGGTTTAATTTGGCTTTGGTTAGAAAAGAAGCATTTTCAGGGGATGCTTAAATTTAGGACTAGAAAGATAGTTGGTAGAAGTTCTTGGCGTGTCTCAATTCGAATGCACACTTTTGGAATTCTGGACCACCCTATGATGCATGCTAAACATACACGAGTCACCCTCGCCAAAGCCATTCATCACACCAACACAGATGGCCATGATATGGCTGAGGGAAGAGTACTAATGCAGCTGAAAAACAGGACTCAGCAACAGTGAGGAGGCACCTACAAAAAAACACACCCAGATTATTTTAAACTTGTTCTCACCATGGCACAAATTAAGGCATCTTTGTTAAAGGAAACTGCACTCACAACCGTATTAGACAACCCTAGGGGTCTTGAGGAATACATTAAATTGCATGTCTACTATGCTGTTTCCTAAACATTCCTTCCTATAGCATGTTGGTTAAGGACACCGAGCTGAATATAGCCAGACACCATACTCTTGGAACAGGTACAAAATGTATATTAATAGACCAAATAATAACCACCTGTACAAACAGGAAAAACATTTGCTTTCAATGAAAGAGAGCTGGTTCGTCAACATTATAATACCGTATTTGGATACTCACTTGTAATTATGATAATTGATTTGTGCAGGTGTGAAGCAGAAGGTGGAAATTACCAGCTTAATTACATTTTTTCAGATGTGGGCAAAACAATCATGTAACCATTACAGGCGTCGATACTGCTGTGCGTGTTGCTGGTAACAAAACACATTCAACACTGCCATCTACAGACAGGAAAAGGAAACACGTGAAAAAAAAACTGCAGTTGATAATCGTCTCCCGGTATAACCAAATGACTAAACGTACACAAGCATTGTACTTCTTGTGATCAAAGTGATTTTGGAGAGTATTTCAGAATCATGGAAACAGAATGACAGCCATGTATGAAACAAGCTTGACTTGCCTGGTTCTTACCAAACTATGAGGTTGTGAAATCAGGGCATACCTGGTTTCCGCAGTGGGCTGCTGGAGACCCGTTTAGTAGGGGCCAGGCTCCGGGGGACAGGGGACAGGGAATGGGAACTGGCAGAAAGAGAGCAGCCAGAGGCTGAGCTGTTCTCATAGTCCTCCGAATAATAGGAGCCACTGTTCCTGTCGCCATCAGATGCATCCCGTCTCCTGGTTCTGGCCCGGTTGCTTGCTGGGCTTCTCTTGCCATTCCTCTTCTTGTTGTCGCCTGACTGGCATTTTGAGGAAGATTCTGAATTCCGTGTCATGCTTCCACTGGAATTGCGGTTCCTGTCTCCATTCAAGTTGTGCTCACTGGACTGATGCATTTTGAGAAGGACAAGGCTGTCTTCAGTATGATCCAGCTGGGAAGGACGTCAATGAAGACAGAAGAAGTTACTCTCTGGGACATTCAAATAGTAGATACTATTCCCTGGGCAGAGAATGCAGAATCTTTATATGCAATCTTTGTTTATTCCTTTTTACTGTGTCATTTTAATGCACATGGGTGTCTACATTTATTTAATTTAAGGCATCACCTTGTCAATGATCAAAATCAATTTTCATCAAGAGAATGCACAAGGAAATGAGGATACTGTGTACCATGAACAGCCATTCTGCAGCATTCCCAGGGAACAACTCTGCCTGATGGGTAATTCATATATATATAAAATATACACATACACACACACTAAGAGCTTATGTGAAGCAGACAAACATGAATATTGTAAAGAAAAAGTAGGACATCTCCAATTTTACAGAAGTTGACCTATATAAAGATTGTCCTTCTTTAGTGCTGATAGACAATAATAGCTAATCTGCTCTATATACTTTCCTGCTATGTGAAATTATTTTTATTAAAACCACTAATCATAAAGAGTAGCAGCATTTTGACCGAATTTAAAGAATCTATCCATCTACATATTTAATAGCTGCTTGGTCAAGTAATATTGTGATTTTCCATAGTCTCTAATGGGAATACCCTGTGCTGAAAACCAGCCAAACACCAGACATACACAAGTGAAAGGCACCAGTTTTCCGGGTGGCATGTCTTTGGAATGCACTACAGGGTGAAACTGAAGTACTTAAAGGAAATCCATGCAAACACAAGGCATCCGAAATACAGGAGCTGGATTCTAACCGACAACCTTGAAGGTACGATGCAACATCAATCAGCCATATATAGTATATTATAGTATATATATAGCAAGAGAGAAAGCGCGAGAGAGCATGGCTGAACAACTCATGTTTAGGTAGTTCAGAAGAACTATGTGCACCAGATCGGTTTTGTATACTTGAATTTGACAGCATCTTCAATACTATCCAGTGACAAGTATGACAAGTGCCCGCACGGGTATCTGAAATTGCCTGATATTACACTTCAGTGGGAGTTACTACTACAGAATGTAGATAAATAAAAATAGTCCTGCTACATGTAAACACAAATCATAATGTATCTATATCGTCTACATACGTCATGTTTATGAAAGTTAACGTGAAATTGACAAGTGGTTGTAAGTACGTTATATATGGACGTTTATGGAAATGAGTTTGCAATGGTATACAATTCTTAAACATGTCAGAGAAACTTCTGCATAGTCCAAATACTAGTTCATTATATTTAGAGACATTTTACTAATATTGTTTTAATGAATCCAGAAATGCATCTTTCAGGGGCTACAAAAAATAATTGTCGTATTCCAATGTAATCTGGATTAGACGAACACTCCAGATCGAGTTTAAGTACAAAAAGTGAGCCATTTCGTCACGTCACTCAACAACCATAGACAGCAAACCCTTACAAACGACGCAAGACGTCGGTTATTTATTTTCTTTGATATAGCAAAACGTCAGGATTGGATCAAAAAAAGACTCCTCAAAAATGAGCGAACAGGAAGAAAAAATGCAAACGATGCGTCCACCTATAGCGGACAGGCTGTCCGCGCCAGACTGGAAGGTCCAAAACAGACTCACTACTCTCGCTAATCTGACTTCGGGAGAGTGGGAGGGGGAGCACATTTTTTTAAAATCGCCAAAAGCTACTAAACTCAATCTGTTAAACTAACAATGTAGCTATACGCAAAAACAAAGGCATATTTATCTCCTTTTGGGGTTCACTGACAGTCACGGAAAGCCCTGGCCCGGATTTATAGATCTTTGAGACTGAAAATACTGGAGACAAATTATACATTTGTACGCCATATTTGCTGCTTAGGTAACGTAGCTAAACTTACTAGGTAACTAAGGAACTATGTAGGGTGGATAGCGGGATAAAATCAGAACCTCCGCTATCTGGTTTAAGATGACAGCCAACTGCGATTATTTCGGATTATTCGCTTGGTAGTCGACGTAAATTGCCAGATTTACACACACGGTGAAAAATAAACATGGCTCGTTCAGAAATAGACTTAGAATTTGTACTGAACGTCTATTCCAGAATACTTTAACAGTAACCATCGACTTTACCAAGAAGGGAAACAGCCGTCCGGGTGCGACTTCAGAGTTTCCCGGATGCTGTCATGGAGACAGACGGTCAGCGGTTTGCTCCAGCCCAGTTTATTGTACACCAACCTTATGTTATTTTATATTTTCTAGGGCTCCCATTTCCCGAACGATGGCGCCGAGCGTCCTCAGCGGCTAGCTAACGTCAGCCAACATTGTTCCGTTGTCCCGGTGGGTCGTGCGGGGCCGAGCGGGTGTCTAGACGGATGCCAGTCTTCCTCCTACTCCTACGCGTATACGGGAGACGTTTGGCTGGCTCCCTCGCGCCAGCTCACTTGCAGGACGGAGCCCAACTCCTCCACTGCGCCTGTTCGCCGTGCGGTTCTGCGCCGTTCCGTTCCGCGCCGTGCTTCTTAGCGACGCCTCGCCATGGCAACCCTCGTGAGTTCCGAGTTAGCTGTTAAAGGATCCAGTTTGATGCTCTCGAGGCAGTTCACGGAAATCCCGTTGTTGGGTTGATGCGCTGCCTTCATAATGTTTTTTAACGTTGTTTTAACAGAATCGCAAATAAAAAATATGTTTGTGCGAACGATTACATGACGTCTAAGGTCTAAGCCGCGGCGACTGCGGGGGAAGGCTGCTTAAGACATAATCTGGGTAGTAACTGTGAATACTCTGTAGTGTCTCAGTTAAGTACTTATATTCTAATGAAATATTGTTGGGTAACAAATTTATTAGCAGGGAATTTCATGACATTTTACCAATGATTTACCTGATAGTGGAAGTTACACTTTACCCACCACTGCAAAACCTATTAGGAATCTACTTTTTATAGTACACCGTTGGCTGACGGGTTTAGTTATCTTTATGCACTTTTAAATCATTTATCCTGCACCCATTCAAAAGCAGGGCTGTTTTATTATTATTATTATTAGTGGAAGTAGTAGTATACTAGCTAGTTTTCAGAATTATATTTTTTGATTAAATTATATCTGGAATGTATTTGTGCCGAAACAATATTTCCATCGCTACCTATAATGAAAACTCTTTTGATGTCAGTTGGAAGCTATATGTGGGATGGGTGCAATAATTGATGTGTAACACCTAAAAAGTGTCGTTTAATAAAACCGCTATGGCAATGAAAGGGGGTTGGAAGGATGGGATACACCCTAGGGAGCTTTTGAAATTAGGACTGGGCCTCAGCAAAGACCCGCAAGCTTTAACTACATCATTATTATTTCCAACATAATTATCACAGTCTAGACACTAGGAAACTCGTTTGTCGTTCAATGAATTAAATCCCTTTGCAAGTACTTTAATATTTACGCGAGCTGGATTCTACTAACAGGGAGAGAGCCTCAGAAAAGTCAGCACTCCCCACAAAGGCTGACAGCTTCGCTGCTCCGCAAACGCTCGCGAAACATCCGCAAAGTAAAGTTTTCGGCGACGCACTACATCTCCCAGAATGCTCTGCTCGTTCATTACAGGTCTGAAAAAGGGTTCGACGGTGTTAGACCCCAGAGTGCCGGGTGGGGGAGTGAAGACCACGAATGTGGTGAGAGCACAGTCATCATTATCTTCATCATTATAATAATAATTTTACAACGTAGGCTTGAGCGTTGCTTTAACTTAGACACGCATTTATCGGAGAGCCTGTCAATAACATTCAGGCGATACATCAACAAACTCGCAAAGGAGAAGAGCGCTTAAATACACATCTTAGACACATTTGCCGACCAGGATTTTTCTGTAGGATGGTAATTAGAGTTTTCATCGCCTCATTGTCTGGTTCTGTAGTGGTGAGTATATATTTTTACATATATGTAATTATTTTTGCCTTTTAAAGGGTGCTTGCATTTGACAGGGCTGATAACAACGGTATACCTGGCAGCTCTGGTATGTGGCGAACTGTTTGTAACAGGGTAACTTCTAGCCTGTTGTGTTTTTTTATATATTTATAATACGAATATATTTAAATATACAGTCACTGCATGAACAAATATTTATCGCAAGTGTGGTATAATAGCTAACTTTGTTTCAGAATTGACCAACGGTATGTGCATATGTGTGTGAATTTAAAATTATTTTCTGGTTTCTTTATGAAGTCCACGTTCTTATCACCTACGTATCTACGTTTTTCCCCAGGTGTTTGTTATAGTATTATTGTATCTGTGTTCAGCCGATTATGCAGGGAGGTACTTTTTTAACGCAGTTTTGTTTCTAGATTTTTTTAATAGCCATCAGATTAAATGAGACGCTTCCAACACTATGCCACTCCCGTGCTTATATGGCTGTATGGCTAAGTAAACTGAAAGGTTTTTCTACTATTATCTCTGTGTTCTTACTACCCTACACGCGAATGAACGGATCTTGTTGCCTATCCTGTAGGAGTTGTACAGATGCGCAGTTAAAAGTGAAACATTTTTACGACCCCAATAATTCTAGGTATGGCTATACGTTAGGTTTATAAGCCAGTGGGTCCTTTCGTTTGTGTTTCTGGACTTTGACACCTTTATCAGTAAACCTCGGGGCTGTATAAAATGTCCCGATCGTTTGCAATGCATATCTCATGCGTTTGTTTGACTTTCTCTTGACTGATAATAAATGTATTGTGCCATTTTATTTTCAGAAATATGTTTGTTTGATGTGTGACGTTCAATGAACAGCTTTCTGAGTTTTTTGGTTTATCTTTGAATGTTGTGGGCATGTAGAAAGTTTGACGCCATATATCCTTCATTCTATGCTTTACTATACTATTTTATATATAACAAGGTCTCTAGTGGATGATTAAGTTTGTAAGTAAGGTGGTCTCCACTTGTGTACTTTTACGATAACAATGGATAGATGGGTGGGTGGATATTCAGGAGTACATATCTATGTTTTGGGGAGCAGTGTTTAACTGTGATGATTACTATGGCTCAGGTTCCCTAAAGATCTCTTGATTGTACAAAATACACAGACAGGAGCATATTATGTCAGCCTTGATGAACCTAAACTCATGAGGTTAATTCACTTTAAATGACACCGATATAAACAAGAGATTAAACTGCTGATGCTGGCATCCTAAGATGTTTAACTCAAGAGCCCTTGCTATACAGAGATTCAGTAATGAACTTGCATTTAATTCTTTTGTTGAAAGTGAAAGAATTTAAAGTGCAGACAGATTATACAATAGTTCTAACAAAGAATAACTGTTCTTAGACCCCACAGCAATATGGGATAAGAATGAGTAATGATTTGTGAGTGGAAAGATGTGTGTTTTTTTTTTCTTCCCATTTCCTCGTAAATGTTTGTAAAAACCTAAAAATAAATTGAAAAATTGGAGGAGGCTAAATTTTCCTGTACTATATGGATCCAGACAGAATCTCCCCTTATTTCTGACCTCTCTCATCAACTTTCAACCTTTTAAACTTCCTAAGTCCCAAGAGAGATTTTCCTCTGAAGGAGCCACATTAAGGGAACATTTTAGTACAGTGATTTTTTTTTTTGGATGAAGAAGATCCCTCGTCTTGAATTTGAAATTGTTCCATGAAGGTAACTGTTTCCTGGTATTCGAACACTGGAGAACCCCATGTTAGTACCAGCCTTGTGAATGTTCTGCCTGGTCTGAGGGATTTTTAAAGATGCAGGACTGAGATTTCATGAGAAACTTCTTTTTAAATAAGGAGAATGGAAAAACAGGGTATAGTGCATTTTGACCTTTTACCCTTTTGTTCCTTATCTCCCACAATATGAAAAACATGAAAACATTAAAAGAACAATAAAGTCTGATACAACATATACTGATTCAACATATATTGATTAAAGTGAATTGACCTAAAATAGCTGGCACAGGTACTTTGCAACCACAAACCATGGGACACAATGCATACCATAGAGACTTATTGATCTAGCATACCATAGAGACTTATTGATCTAGCATACCATAGAGACTTAGCTAGCAGCTCTGCTTTTCTGCTTTTCACCCAGGCATCCTTCTGTGATTGGTTCTTTTCTTGTATTCTTGCGTAGGGGAAACCAGCATGAGGATACATCGATTTTCTCAGCTCTGTTCTTCATCCCTTGATTTGTGATGATGGTCTGTGTGTCTCATTGGCAGCCAAGGACAGGCACTCTCCTGTTCATGCACGGGCTCCATGCTGCACGCTGCAAGCAGTCTGTTCTGTCTGACCTGCTCTGTCACTGTTATTTCTGCTGTCTCACATGCCATCTGTACCTGTACCGCCTTTGCTTGGTATCAGTCGTGGTTTATCTCTCTGTCTGCTCCCTCACCCTCCCATGTCTGGATACTTATCTCTGCTGAGTCTTTTCAGTGTCTGCTCCCTGTCTGCATCCGCTGTCTGTGTTGCATTCATCCATGTTCCATGTTCTCTTCACATTGGATAGAGTAATGTCTCAAATAGACACCGCAGTCATTTCTTGGTTTATTTTTATCTATTTCTGCAGGGATGTAAGAAATAACTTTTTGTGTAGTTCAGCACAATCAAAACCAAATAGATGCAAACCCCAAACCAACCAGTCAAACAGCCTTCTCAGCTGAGTTAGGTGGCTTTAGATTCAGATTAAACAAAGCATCTGTGTTTCAATGACATATCATTATGTATGGGATTCATTTACACAGCTGTCTGTTAGACAGTGTAGTACAATGAGAATGTTTGTGCTGTATTCTCTTCTGTGTTTTATCTTATTTTAAGGGATGAACAGGGGACAGTTGTGTTTTATCCAAAGTAAATAACTTTTTTTCCTCAGTGTCTATCCACCAATGTGCATTAATTTTTGACAGCGCTTTTTCCAACCCATTAGAGCACAGCTTACATGTGTGGATTGTTTTACAGGGTGTGGAGGAGCTGTACATTGCAGTAACCGTCAGGTGTGTGAGTTGGGGGGGGGGGAAAGGTGGAGGCTGGGGGGTAAGCAATGTCCTCCATGTGGGGTGCAGCCCTTGATGGGCCAGCAAGCGACAGTCAGGTGTGGCTCAGTACAGAGGAATTGCAGAGGGCTGCTCTCCAGTTCCCGATGCAAGGGAATATTATATGACTGCAGCAGGAGGTAACTATAAATACCAGGTTGCCCTTTCGCTGTCTAAATGCTAAGGTTTCTGCTTGTTTGCGGTTAGACAGGGACCAAAGCCTGGATCACCGCAGTGGGGGCAGCAGTAAATATGGGGGAGTGTGGAGTACCAGCTCACGCCCCTGGAGGGTTTTTACAACATTTTATCAGCATTTTTGTGTAGGTTTTCTAAAGCTGAAAAGCACGTAAGAGAATGGCAAAGCAGTTTATAGTGCACTATACAAGATGATTCACAAGGTGGAGGCTGGACAGAATCTGGATTCAGTGTATTTTGTCAGTCTCAGACTATTTTCTAGTACCATGGGAATGTCAGCCTGGTGCAATATTACTATTACTGCTTGCTGTTTGGGTTATTTTGAGGAGCACTAACAGCTCAAGTATCATATGGCTGGAAATTGAGAAATCTTCCATCTGGAAATGGCCACGGATCGTTTTCTATACACACTGCATACGTACCTCATTGCTTCATGCTGCACTTTTTGTGGGGTGGGGGTGGAGGATGCTCAGTTGCAAAAGCACTGCTTGGAACATCATCATTCTGCACGTCTGGTCCATGCATCAGGAGACAATAAGGGGCTCCAGATGATCAATACAATTATGCCCATTTGTGCAAGTATCTCTACTCATGTTCTCTTTGCTCAGCAGTTGATTTATTTTATTATTATTATTTGAACTCGCCGTCAGCTGGAAGTGCTCCTCTATACACATGAGGATCTGACCTCTGCATCAGCTTGGGTTTTGCAAGGCCTGTCCACTGCTCCCCTAACCTCCCTGCTCCTGCTCCCATTCAGATGCTGACATGGGTGATTTCTTTTTTTTTTTTTTCCTGTTTTAATGAACCTTAAACTTTGCCTGCACAAAGGTCCTGTGAAGCCACCCACCTGTGGACTGGGGAGAAAATGCCAGTCTGCACCAAATGACACTTGTTGTTTTTAAGGCACAGGGAGGCTCTGTTTCCCTCAGACTTTGTATCTGCTGAGTGTGTCTAACCAGGCGTTTACATACCTGCCTTACACTGGAATCAGCACACTGCTGTACTAATGTAGGGTTTTCTGTTGTAAACGGATAACAGATTTTCAAGGCTGTCTGTGCACAGCAGTCTGTAGGTAAATGGACCCGTTAATTTCATTTGCAGTAGACCAAAGGGTTTGCCTGCAGATCAGCTTCAGTTTATGCCCCCCACCCCCATCAATCCCTTTCTCACATTTTTTACAAATGCAGCTCTACAGCAGTGAAACCCATGAGGCTCCCGATTGTTCTGTAAACACTTGGTTTTGCACAAATTCATGTTACGCCCTTCCACTTTGGCAGTGAGTCAGTCTGCAGTGGTGGTTGATAGTTCTCTGTCTACATGTCTCCAGTGCTTGGCTGTCCTCAAACCGGATTAAAAACAGAGTAATAATAATAATAATAATAATAATAATAATAATAATAATAATAATAATAATAGGGGTGGCATGGTTGTTAGTACTGTTGCCGTACACCTCTGGGACCAGGGTTTGGTTCTGGCCATTGTGGAGGTTCCTATGGGTTCTCCAGTTTCACCCCACAGTCTAAAAACATGCTACGGTGAATTGTAGTAGTTAAATTGTCTGTTGGCTTAAGTGTGTGTGTTATTATTATTATTATTATTAT
This sequence comes from Mormyrus proboscirostris, assembly GCA_026779585.1. Lineage (NCBI taxonomy): Eukaryota > Metazoa > Chordata > Actinopteri > Osteoglossiformes > Mormyridae > Mormyrus > Mormyrus proboscirostris. The sequence continues at coordinate 19,918,852 of JAODKF010000045.1, read as the reverse complement.
TATTATTATTATTATAATTATTATTATTATGGCGGCAAAGTTCCCCATTTTCTGCATCAGAATGGTGATGTCTTCTCTTTTTGCAAATTCTCTCAAGATTTAATTTTAAGGAGAGTTTTAAGAGCTCCTGAAATGATCAGGAAAGGCAGGGGAATGTCCTTGCACTTAGTCCACAGGACACCGCGGGAAGGGCCCTGGGAAGCTCTCCTGCCAACGATAAGTCCAGCAGGAGCTCAGGCCCTCAGCTACCATCCAAATACTCAGCAGACCTGATCCACATGCCTCCTGTCACATCCTAATCCTGGATCAGCACCAGCCAATTCCCTCCTAAGCAACTGATTCAATCCCAGCATTCCTTGGTGCTTTCCTGCTGTGCATCGCTGATGCAATTTAGCATATGCACACACCCCCCTGCGAAGCTTCCCCTATCTGGTTGTGCTGCAGAGCTACGGAAGCATCAAACTACAGCTTATGGCATCACACCAGTAAAAATCCAAGGCTTCAAAGATACTGTAGACAGCAAGGAAAACAAACAAGCAGATTCTTGATCAAATCAAAACTTGAAGCATAAATGACCAGATTGAAGCTTGTCATGAGAAAAGCAAACACTTCGGAGAAGGCCTTAATGCTTGGAACAAGGACTGGTAAAAGGAGAAGATGAATACCAGTAACTTGGTGGATGTACTGAACTATCACAGCAATTAACATGATAATCGGAATCTTGAAGATTTAGAGAGAAAGCTGTTTGTGTTTCAATTTGATGGTACCTAAGAATAATAATATTGGGTACAGAAGTCCTGCCCCAGCAGTACAGTGAAGGGTGCAACCGCAGTTTCCCTCAGTGTATTTGAGTCAGTGATTTGTTGGCCAGAGTTCCAGTTCCTTGCCCATTATTGGGCTTGTATCGGTTCATGTTTCAATATCAGTGAGGTCTCAGTATGTATTTGTGTGTGTGTCATGTGCTCTTGACCTAGTCTGGCCCCCTCATCAATGTCCATTACTGAGAGGGAGGTGCAGGGGCTCAGAGACAAGAATGCAATACTACTGCAGTACGTGGGCCTTCCCTTGTGTTCATATTCAGATGAAACATCTTGCACTCATTTTATCCCCTTTACACTGCAGATTAATGCTGAATGAAATCAGGCAAATGGTGTCTGTCTGGTCATATTCTTATGGTTTTTTTCCAGGGCCCGGGCATGATACACACTTTACTCGATTTTCAAAAATCGTCTTTTGCAATTAATACCATGTATTCCAAAAGACTAAAAGTCCTCTTCTTTCCTGCAGATCAAAAAGAGGCAGCAGGAGATTGTGGGCTTTCTGGAGGCCAATCGCATTCCATTTGAAGAGGTGGACATAACCATGCTGGAGGACCAGAGGCTGTGGATGTACCGGAACCTTCCTGAAGACAAGCACCCCGACAAAGGGAACCCCCTTCCACCACAGATATTCAACGGGCAGCAGTACTGTGGGGTACCGTCATTGTTTTTTATTTTTTGGAAAAATAAAATACCATGCTGTCTGAGGCTGCCTTTCTGAGCTCTCTTGTAATGCTCCTGTGAAATGGGCTATGTGCCAGCCCGGCCTGGCCTAGACTCGCCCACGGTTCTGATCTTTTGGCCCTGGTCCTGCAGTCTCCCAACTAGCTCACTGACAGTGAGGGAAGCTCAGCATTAGCAGCAATTAGAAGTAACTAATATGTTCTAGTTTCCACCTCACTCTTATCATCGTATTTCACAGTGATTAGTAAGTCCTTGGGTGGTCTGCGTCACCCTGACAAGTCTTCTGTTCTTAACAAGTTCTGGCGGAGGCCATCTCCAGCTGCCAGGAGAGAAAAGCTCCTCCCTCAATCTGCACTGCAGTATTTCTAAGTTCAATTCTAGTGGGAGAGAGATACTGTGGTCTGCAAAATGCTGCAACTGATACAGGAGGCTGCAGAAATTGGACTGGGGAATGATTGTAGATGCAATCTAGTTGGAGCTTATTTAAGGTTTCCTGTCTTTGATATCTATCTCTATGCCTGAGCCTTAGTTTGAAGTTCAAGTTTCAAGGTTTTTACTATCCCAAGTGTTCTGAAGAACACAGCGAAACTCTTGTGCAATAATTGTAGGGGAGGGGACAGGTGTATGGAAGGAGAGTTGATGGAATGCAGAACAAAAAACAGAAAAATGGTGCAGCGAGAGATGAAACAGTGCATGACAAGAGTAGAGCGCAGTGAAACAATAAATATGCAATAAATAGGTGGTGCATTGGGGTTTCACTCCTGTGTCCCATGAGGTTCAGGCAGGGTGGGGTAAGCAGAAAGCATGTTTGAGCAACCTCACTATTTGCTCTGCTCTAGTATTCTGAAGTGAGCCAGACATCAAGTTGGAGGAGGTGAGGTCAAATATCAGTGTAGTAGAATGGGGATGCTCTGCTCATTACGAAGAAGCTTACGCACCTGGTCAGTGCTGGGAATAATTTAACTGCTAACTCTAGATGATTTATGGGACTTTCCACTTGAATCTCACTGGAAGTCAAGAATTGCTCAGTTTGTCATTGGTTGTCATTATATATTTATATTTGACTGCATTCAGTTCCACTCTTACTAAAAGGCATCTGTCTTCTTTTGCCCTTGCTGTCATAGGATTATGAGGATTTCTTCCAGTCCAAGGAGACCAACACTGTGTTTTCATTCCTCGGACTGCCTTCCCAGGACTCGGTTAAGGTGCGTTACTTGGGGGGGACCCCCTGTTGGTGGCCTTTGGAAATGCAGGTGTTATTTTACCCTTGTTGCCCTCTCACTCTCTCACTTAAGTTAGAAGTTATGGGGACTGGGGGCAGCAAATCAATAACTGAATATCTCATGTATAATTAATACTTTGATGGCCTCCTGCTGTTCGTTGGTCATGCAGAAAGCAAATGGTCCAAATATCTGGCCTTTACTGGCTTTGTGTATTTAATTATTCAGTGCTTACTCAGTTGGTTCAGCCTGTATTTTTGTAAAGCAGTTCATTTGTTTCCGGCATCACAGAGAGGCATAAGTAAACTAAACTTTATACAGCAGGTCATGCACAAGTGTTTCCTCAGGCATTTGTTTATTAATATTTACTTCAAAATCGATTTTATTCCCCTTCCTTATGTCTACCGCTGTTACTTTGGTAGTGTGAAATTGTCTTTTCACTTGAAGTTTAGCAGTAATTGTACAATGAGAGAGGAGAGATGGGGAGCATCCTGGCTGCAGAACTGGAGCTTGAAACTCTTTTATAGGGAAAAGCGCTGGCTGCTGCATTTATTTAACCTTGTTAGAAATGTATATGGCCTAAAACACTAAACAAACATTTTCCTTATTTTGCTCATAGTGTTGAACTTTTGACTATGTTTCTGAGTGTTGTACAATAACCAGTTACCGGTTTGAGTGTTGCTGCAAGTGACACTATCCTAACATATTTCCACAGGACTCTGAATCATAGAATTCCTGTGATTTTTGGATGGTGTTGCATTACATCACATCCTGTTCCTGATATGCCACCCAGTCACTGCTACTTTGCCAAAGGTCGTCGTTTCTCTCCCTGGTTCCCTCAAGTGTCCCTGGCTGGTCAGGAGTGATGGCTGTCTTTATGAAGGACTGGATCTCATGTATGTGGCTGTTGAATTCATGTATTTTTTGAGTCTGTTGAGGGAAGAGGGCTGTCACCAATGCTAACAGTGTGGAGTTTGGCAGCTGAGAGGACAGATTCTGTGTTTGCTTATTCCAAAATACACCCCTTAAAACAGTTAAAAACCCTGGAAAACCTGTGTCCTAATCTTACCTTTAGGTGAGTCATCAGTTTTTAGCTTTCATCTGATTCTTTTTAAATGGCACTTGCTGTTATCTCTCCAAAATGAATCTCGTGTCAGTGATCATCCTTGTGGAATGGTGAGTATATGAGAAAATGGGTATTACAGTTGTCTCCTCCCACTAATTACTCTTCAGTAAAGGCCCCGCAAGCAGGATTTAAAGAAAATGGATTTTTCTTCTTGCTGTCTGGAACAATCCGCATAATCTGTTTAGTTGAGTGCATTGTGGAACTGCATAGCCAATGAATGCTGGCCGGATGTCGGCTGAAGGCGGCCGTGTTCTGCACTCACTCCGGCTTATTTGAGAGGCAACGCAAGCTGCAGGTGGTCTGTGCCATGGGCCAGGAGATGGTTCTTTTCAGGTAGACATATAACACGTGGCAAGCTTCCATTGTCTTTTTACTGCAGTGAGGCAAATCCTCTCAGCTCACCTGGTCCATGTAGGACAGCATGCTTTGTGTTGTGCAGTTAAAGGAGTCATGTTCTCCTGTGGTATTCCTTCACATCCTGTAGGGTTTTACAGGTTGTCAAGTGGATTTACACACACAGAGGTGACCGTTGATAATCCCATATATCATAATTCAACAGTAATTTTGCACATCCAAATAATATTTAAAATGCAAGATGACTAAGAAATTTAACAAAATCGGATATTAGCACTGGGCAAGAGAACCACTGAAAAGACAACATACTTGTTTGATGCTGGGTGCGATGCACAACCGATAAGACTCAATTGTGCATTTTTTTTTTATATATAAATCATTATTTTTTTTTTTTACAGCTTAACACTGTTATTTGTAGTCTTCATTTTTAAGTATCCCAAATTCTGATTTATTTTTATATAAGAAGTGGCATAAATAATGCTAGGAAGACATAAAAACATAAACGCAAATGTAGCATCTTCACTGCATTTCTGAGAATGTAACTGGCCTATTAATGATCTTCTGTATATAAAACTTAAACGCTATGGATGTTTTGACATCCTGGTGTACAGTGTAAGGCTGAGTACACGCTCTCAAATACCAACAGACCAGGCTGACTCTGCCATTAATAGACTGGAATCGGTGCTTTTGTTTTATATTCCTCATTGCACTTCTGAAAATCTCATGGTGAGATGAATGCTCACATCCATACATGCCACAGACCGACTGTCTTGCTGCGCTCAGTGTGTACACACAAGGATGGACACAAAAACAGCCAGAATCCCTTTCTGTAAGACATTTCGTAGCTCCTAAGTGAATACTGAAGTCTGACAAGCCCCCCCCTTTTTCAGTGAAGACGATTAACTTTTCATGCATCACTTTGAATGTCGCTATTACCAGTGGTCTTCATAATCTTCATAGGGACTTTTGCTAAGTTTCTGGTTTGAGGTTGTAGAGCTGCATAAACATAATAAGACATCTTAGCGGGCTGTAGTTTGAGGTGCGGGTACAGTATGTGTACAAGCCCCCCACCCCCTTATTGTTGTATGTTTATAAAAGCCCTGTGCACAATTTTACCCAGAACACCTTTCACTAGCCAACAATTTGGTTTGTTATGCAGATGTAGTACAGCAGAACAGAGCAGTCCATCGTTCCATAGCCAGTTTTTTTTGGTGATTATTGGCGAGCTCTGCACAGTTCTACAGAATCTACACTCAGTCGACCCAAACAGGAAAGGCCTCACTGTTGCACCATGTCACAGGCATCTGTCTCAGGCGTCAACCCAACAGGTCAATGAGACCCGACAGCAGCCGTTACCCTGCTGCAGGGATGCACTCCAGTTGTCCACGCAGTCAGTCACTTAATGCATCAGTCAATCAATCAATATATGAATGAGTCAGTCAGCCAGTGCATCTGTCATTATTGAGGGCAGTGTTCAGCCTAACATGTTTTATCTAGTGCTCAGGCACTCATCCCTGGCTGTCCTGACAGCAGATATCAATACTCACTCAAGTTGACGTCATTCAGTCAATCAGGTGATTCGTAAAACTCAATTCCCTTTCACATATGAACTCATCACTTAAAAAAGAGTCAAAAAGCAGGACATCTGTAATGTGACAGCTTCTTCATGTCTTCCTTCCGCCTTTGGACTTGCTTGGAGAGCTGCCGTCCTGCGGGGACTGAGGTACTGTCATGTAACGACCTGTGAAACACCAATAGTCCTAGCACCTCAGCACAAGTCGTTCGGCAAACGAGGAGTTTTTACACCACAGGAGCTAACAGTTCTGAACAGGAGATCATTCAGCCATCCATAAAACCAAAGACAGACGTTAAACTCGACTGTGCACTTAATGCAGTGAAGTTTTAAATACTAATTATTCAATTTAACACTGTATATGATGGTAAAAATAAATTTTACTGATAACATGATTGTTTATTGCTGGTTCCAAGTGTTGGTCAGTCATAAAAAGTCAATCGTATGCAACAAAATGTTACTATTGTTTTGTTGATATACTATAAAGATATGTTTCATTCAGTTATTCTGTAATGAATATGATAGAATTTAAAGTCTATATTAACGTGATATATTAAATGTAACATGGACAAGCGTTCTGTCAGAATATGTTTATTTTGTTATCTTTGTATTTTTTCACAATGTATATGGAAATAAAGATAATGATTGGAAATGACATCTTTAAGTGCGAGATGTGGGAAGCGGTGTGCCTTACTCAGTGGTGTGTTATCCTTCATTGTGACACGGTGTTTTTATCTGCTGTGAGCTGTGTGGCCCTAATGATGCATGAACGATCATATAAACCGGGAGCCAGAAATGTAGCAGCTAACTAGCTTCGGTCACTGCACCGCCTAGCTCTCTTTTGATGCATTGCTGTTTTCTTCTTTGTCGTTGTGTCTGCCATTAATAATAAAGAATCGATGAAATAAAGAGTGAAATGTTTGTGCATGAAGGTCCCGCCTGTCTCATTTTTGCTTTGTGTTCATTCCGCGGCGGGAGACACATGGACCTTACAGTCCTCTTTCACCATCGAGCGCTTCTGCTTTTTTTCTTCACCGTACACTGCAGCGTTTTGTTTTTGTCCACATCTATGTAATGTTTTGAAGGTGAATGTTTGGGGGCAGGGCAGAAGATAGCAGGGTGTGTTAGAATTTATCAAACATATCTTATATCTCCCGAGACTACATAATCCGTGTGGTTTTGCAGCCCCGCTTCTTTTACTCGACACGGTGGTACATTTTCTCTTCTTATTTGTGACGACGATGCAGAGCTGGAAGCTGCATAAAACGTGTGGATTGTGATATGACTCACTCCTGCCACCTTGTGTTTAATCAGGTGCTCTAAAAATTTCACATTTCTAAATGTGGCAGTAGCCTGAATGGCATGTTCTTGATGTCTAAAGCATAATAATTCATTATGAAAAATACATATCCATTGTATTCTCCTGTAGAGTAAAATTCACATTTCAGCATGTACTTTTTGAGACCTAAACACAAATTTCTGGTAGTTATTTGATACATGGTCTCATATATGTCACCAAAAAGAGATACTTTTAAAACAATACAGGAGTAAATGATCCCAGTAACACCAGCGATGGGTAAAATACATTATAGGGTCTTTTCACTTCATGGCTGTATGGCTATGTGTAAAATCTGTGCCAGCAGCTGGCATCGGAGACCCTGTGGCTCAGGGAACCAAGAGAGATGCTGATGCTGATGGTCATGGTGAAGAGCAGGATGGGGCTGGAGCAGACACTGGTCCATAAGGGCAGGTCACCTAGATCTTGGAACATTTAACAGTATCTAGAGGGGCAGCACCACCCTGAGGCTTCTCTGAATCTCAAATCCTGTCTTCTGTTTTTCTGAGAAAGGCATACAGTATACTGTACAGTATATGCAAGTCCGGAAGAGACCTTGTTGAATTATATCATCATTTTTTATAAGTGATATATGTGGCCAATAGAATCGGAATTGCCCAAGTATGTTCACGCACGCACACACATACACACAGGGAATTTGTCTCTAGTTTACAGTGGCTCTCCAGTGTACTTACAATACTAAAAATGGTCTTATGTGATAATGAGCAGAATTTTAATTCTGTCCTTCTTAGGAATACAGTTTCTTCAATTGATTGAAATCAGACTCTTGTTAAATGGAATATGTAAAATATTTTCATTGTTTCTCATTGCCAAATGCAAATCATTCAATTGATATGTACATCTTCCTAATGCATATCACAGTGGTCATTTAAATGCAGGTTATTACATCATTCACAGGCTTCACTTCAGTTTAAAAAAGGCCTCTGCTTTGTGGTCCTCCACAGATTCAAAAAACTTGTTATAGTCCTGCAAAGATAGAGAACAGACTGTCACCCTTAATTGCAGTTTCTGCTTAACTCTGCATTGTACCCAACTGTACAAACATTGCTGATAAATACAATATTTACAGGGACTTAACATATACCTCATTTAAGACTCTTTTGTTAAAAAAACATCAAAAGCTAACATAAGTTGCATTTCATTATTATTCAAAGAGTTTGATAACTCAAGTGGGTGTGAATGCACTGGGCAAACTTGAAAACAGAGCAGATGTTAGCAATATTAGCAATAACAAACATGCACCACAGCAAATAATTAATTACCCTTATTAAGGTGGGAAGATTAGCCACATCACAGAAATTCAGATGCACCTTAAATATTTCTAGACAAGACGTGAGAAATGTTTGCAGATTGGAAGCAACTGGGAGTGTCTCTTTGGCAATGTGACCTTCTATGGTAAGATTCCAGAACCAACTGAACAAGAACAACTCGTCTTGCCCAGTGAAACACTCTCCTTTTGGGTGTCGCTTATAAAATGAGCTGGAAACGAGTCTTTTATTCACCCACATGCAGCAGCACCTATGTTAGCAAGCTGAAACAGCAGTTTCGGTTCAATAAAATTATTTGCAGAGCAGAGGCCTCATAGAGGAACATCTGAGTTTTCAGGGGTAAAGCGCACAGTTCTGTACTTACACCACAGTAAACGTTGTCAAAAAACACCTGGGGAGGCATGGCATTGGGATTGCCTGACAGCCTCCTCATCTCCTCCTTCAGATCATTAGTCTGACAGATGTCAACCGCCTCATACTTAACCTTCCTTGCAGTCAGATATTGGAAGATCTCATTCTGTTGCTGTTTCACCTTGGGAAGAAAATTAAACATTTCCAAGTTCCCGGAGAAAAAAAAAAAAGTTACACAGCTGGAATGTGAAATCATACTGCCTGACAGTAAGAGTAACGCGATCGTGTGGAATAGTTACCTCTCTAGAGCCACCGGCACTGCTGAAGTAAATCTTCAGAGACATCCTGGCAGGCAAACAACTTCAAAATGAGCTTTCCTTCAGGACACTGCTGTTGTAAGAGCAGGAGAACAGGTTTACGCAGTAGTCACGCCCCACTACTCTGCTCACCTGGTGACCACACCCATCTTATCCATAGTGCTATCATTCCCACAACAGCGGGGAACTATTGCTCCTCTCCTGTTGTCCCGATCCACAACTGTCCATTTCGACATAACTGTTCTCTTCTGCCCAATTCCTACACAACTCACTTTGAGCAACATACACGTCTATGTCGATGTTACAAGCTATTCTTAGCCATTGGCCGCTAAAGATTTTCATGCGGTGTATCACAAATAAACATTGAGTCACTCAAATTCTACCCATCAATTTTTATTCCCCACTTTTCTTTTTAATATCTTTTGCAGCACTTCATAGTCTATGTCCTTTTGTAAAATGTTTAAAAGTAATGCATGAAAAGTTTGTCTCCAGTGATTTTTTTTAATAACAAACAAGACAAAATTTGGTTTGGTAGGAAGTACTGTCTCCATGTAGCTTTCATGGTCTGAATCCCACCATCTGGGGACTCTGGTTTGATCCAAAGTTGTGCTTTTACCGGGATCTTTAAATTGAGAATAGTGCATATGCTCTGCAGTGTAATGTCCAGGCTGTTCCACTGGCTTGTGACCTGTTATTCGCGAGGTAGCCTTCCTTGTGAAAATTTTAAGTACTTAAAGTCAGATAACATATTCAAGCAACCGACCTGGCTAAAATAATGCTGACACAGGGAAAATGAAAGCTGTAGATTTCAAATGATGTTGTAGAACGACATAGAAATATTTTAAGATTTGTAAAATAAGTAATAAAGCAAGCCTATATAAAATTTAATTAGACAATAATAATTCCCGAACGAAACTATAGTGTGGTTAGACTCCCCAGGAATAAAATGTTTTAGGAGCTCCGGCAAATAAATCCTCTTTTGCAACGAGATATAATGTCCCGGTTATTAAAACTCAATTCTTGAATGCAGGTCTATACTCCCCCATGTGGTAACTACAGGGTACTGTTCTCGTGTGTTTAAAAGCGTATTAAACTTTCCGTAAAAATAAAAATCGTTTGATATTCCACCAAAATCGGTATACGATATCAACAGCATATTTCATGTAACCGCATATAAATATAACTGAAAATGATATATACTATTAAAAGCTAAACCATGCTTGGATGGTTCTTCAGGCAATTCAATGGTAACCCTATATGGTGGGGTCCTTTTGAATTTAAATGACTTACGTCGCCGAAATGACGTCCTCTTTCCCCGCTATCAGAAAGGAGGTCTGGGTGAGTTTTCTTAGATGTCCGGTGGAATCATGAAAAAATACAAAACATCTGTATTTTTAACGCGATCGTATAAATTGATACATTGCTAGGGTCAATAAAACTCTCCATCTATTCTTCTATTTTAGAACTTTAGGTCCAGCATCCATCGATAAATCACAATGGCCGAGGAAGGGTAAGTGTGGCTGTTTCGTTAGGTCTTCTACTATAATTGTTATGTTATGGGGAATGGCGCTTTCTTTAAATTCGCCAGCTCAGCTGTAATTTTCAAGCGGCGACTTTCTCTTGAACTTTGTGTTGGTTCTGTAATGTTGCATTTTGTTTTTAAACATTTTGAAAACCGCGCTTGGTAATGTTGAGCACTTCTTGCCTTGTGGCCGACTTTTATGCGCAGTAAACAAGCAGGTGTACATTGTCACGGCATTGCAATGATGATTTTTATTCTTTAGTCGGATACCCCTTCACTCTTAATCATGAGTGATAGCCGTTGTCTGACGAGGCCGTGGTTTCGGTACGTTTTTTTAAAAAAAAGTCTTGCACGTTGCATCGCTCATTCCCCCCCTCTTTTTTTTAACCAAAGCATCGCAGCCGGAGGTGTGATGGATGTCAACACCGCTCTCCCAGAAGTGCTCAAGACCGCACTCATCCACGACGGTCTGGCCCGCGGGATCCGTGAAGCCGCCAAAGCCCTGGACAAGTACGTGTTCTCGGCGCTCGGACGCCGGCTTCACGTATCGCGGTGCTTTGTTCGTGCTGCCCTCCTTGCTTGCATGGCTTGCCGGTGTCTTGACTACTCATCTCTGTATCTGTGATGATATCTTTGGCTCCCTCTACTGAAAAAGTATGAGGAGGACTGCCATCGTTACCCAAAGTGTCTGAGATCTGTAACGAGTAGTGAATCAGTTAATGTGCAGCGCTTGGGAAGTTAGCTTGCCTGTGATATCGCTTTACGGTTGGGATGAGTTACCGGATCTCTTTGCGTGCAGGCGGCAGGCCCACCTCTGTGTCCTTGCTGCCAACTGCGATGAGCCCATGTACGTAAAGCTGGTGGAAGCTCTGTGTGCTGAACACCAGATCAACCTTATTAAGGTAAGCCTTGTATCTCTAAGCTGTGTATGAGACAAGGAGTGGACAGTGCTTATTTCAGTACATCTGATTGGCTTGCAGTAATACTGGCGTAAGGAATTGCATTGTTTACGCCAGTTGCCAAGGTATCTCGTCCAGTGTAAATAGGTGAATTAATTTGCTGCATCTATGATGATAACTTGGCTCCCTCTACTGAGATCGGTGAGGAGAACTGCCATCGTTACCCAATTATTCCTGAGATGCACCTCATATGGAGTTGGTCCCTGAACCCTTCCTCCGCCAGTGTTGTTGATCTGCTGACTGCCTGCCACAGGTTGATGACAACAAGAAGCTGGGTGAATGGGTTGGGCTCTGCAAGATCGACAGGGAAGGCAAGCCACGCAAGGTGGTGGGCTGTAGCTGTGTTGTCGTCAAGGTGAGGCATGAGGTCTGATGTTGGTGACATTGGGCGGGGCTTGTTTCCTGTTCAGCTCCTGGGTATCAGTGGGTATGGGGTCTAATATGTCCTGTATCTGGTGACACAGCTTGAGTTACTGCATTTAGGATCTTGAGGTACTCCGTTTATCTTCCATACAATATTGGGAGCTCATGCCAAGGTTTCATATACAATGACTAAAAAAATTCTCGTGGTCCTGAGCATCATCGGACTGTGAAATATCCTCTTACTGCGCTGAGCTCATTTGGGTGTTTTGAATCTTTATTTCTCTCCCCCCCCCCCGCTTCCTAGGATTACGGCAAGGAGTCCCAAGCCAAGGACGTCATTGAGGAATATTTCAAGGCTAAGAAATAAGATGTGAATAAAAGCCTTTGGAATGAAGCTGGTTGTGTGGTCTGTTGGGAGAGGGCTCCACTGGCTGGGAGATCTGGGGTGTTAGAATGCTTTCAGTGGTGCATTAATGCCAGACACTGCCTGTAAGCATGGGCAGTTTGTTGCCCTAATTACCTTATGCAAATGCACTCCATTTTTAAAGATGTAAACTTGTGTTTGCATAGAACACATTCTGATTTTTAAGTAAGTGGTTTGTCTGTTTAACTGGCATTAAACTGTGACTTCAGTTTGAATTTTCCATGAAGATTTTATAATGTCATACAGTCAATTCACTTGAAAGTGATGGCTTCTCCTTGGAATCTGTGGTAACTACATCTGTAGCCATCTGTCTTCCAGCCAGTGCAGGTCATGCACGGGTGATTGCAGCTTGTCGCACACAGCATAGGGCACAAGGCAGGGAATTGGTCTACATGGGATTCCAGCTGCACCCTTAATGGCGACCAGTTCACCCAAAGGGCTGAACCCTGTGTGACATGGAGACATGCAAACTCCATACGCACAGATGTGAAACCTGAGTGCAGCCTGTGAGGTGTCGTAGCACCTGTGATGATTGATTGGGCCAATCCTCCGATTTGAGTTTTTGTAGGAAACCTGGCTCATGGAAACTTCACGATTAGTGTGGGAAAACTTATTGTTTTTTTGGTATTTCGCTGGTAAATTTAAATGATCTAGTTCATTTTGTTGGACTAAGCTGGTCAAGGAAGAAATCATGTTCAATCCCTGCCAGTGTCTTAGACATGCAAGTGTTCATTAATAGCCACCATGAAGTGTAGGACATGTCTGTTCTGGATCACTACTGTCTGTCAATGAGTGCGGTCTAATTGGGGAAAAAATGAAATGAGGTCATATGTATAACTTTTTGTCAAAAGATTAGAAGAAATGAGAATTTTGTACTCAATTTTCCCAGATAAACATGAACAATAAGACGACATAGCCAAACTGGAATTTGAGAATGCCATTTATTTTGCACACTTAGTCAGTGGCTGCCCTAATCTTTCTTCAGTGGGTGGCTGTTTTTACAATCCTACAATCTACAGCTGCTGCAGTCCCCAACTGTGAACCTATGATGCTACAGTGCCACCCTCTGCCTGCTGTGCAACACTACAATCCTGTGGCAGTAACCTTGCAAAAAAAGTGGTTCCAGCACTTGAATGTTATTGCAGTAGGAGTTCCTACAACACACCATTTAAAGCTGCATGCATAAGTGATGTATTTACTTACCTTGCTGTGACACAGTGAGATTTAAAAATAAGGTATATGGTGTCAGACCTAAAGCAACCGTTTAGGAAAGGACAGTGTGTGTGCTGTATGGTTTTGACAGACTGGTTTTCTGTTGCTCTGGGTCATGGTTCTCACTGTTAGGTGTGTCCATTTTTCTCTGGATGTCACAAAGAGTACCGGCAGTGATACTGTTTTTTTTTTTTTTTTTAAATAAGTGCAGGGCATGGACGTGTTTTGGCACTGCTGTCCCCGAAGCCATACCACCATGCAGTATCACTCCATAGACTGCTGATGATGGTCTTCAGCTCCCCAAATGCTGAAGAAAGAAGCGAATTAACTCAAACCGCTTTATTTTTCCATCTGGCTTCAGCCAAGGGCTCGACGGTTCGGCAACCAGAACCGCCAGCCTCACACTCAGCAAATTTGGTCAAAAAAAATTATCACAAAGATTTTTTTTTTAAATCTACATGTTCTTAAAAACAAAATTACAATGAACACACTTTAAGGCACAACAAATCATTATGCACGTTCTCTGCAGAAACTTACAAAAGAGATAAAATTAAATCTTAATTTCCAAACTTGTCCACGTCCACATTAAACTAGTAACTGTAAAATAATTTACACAAAATGGTAAATCTAGACTTGATTGTCATACTCTGTGCAGCTCTATCGCTAGTTTCGCTGGGGCAGGTAGGTAAGTCGGCAGGTAGGTGTGGTATAAGCTGGGATGAGAGTAACGAGGGCTAGTTTTGTTTTGAAGCCCTGGGGGTTGGAGTCCATAGCAAAAGCACTAGAATCTCTCCAGGAAGCGATGGGGGGGGGGATTTCACGTCATCTACTGAGCAGTGCCTATCACACCTCTCCTGGAAAGGATACAAACACTGAGAACGAGACCTTGAACAGGGTGGGGAGTCTGAGACACACCAGGATCTCCTTCTGTAACTCCTGCTTAGAAGTTGAGTCCTTGTCTTCTCGAGACAGTTCGTGGAGGCCAGGGGTTCAAAATCACAGACAAGAAAAAAAAGTAGTTGCAGTGTACTGTTTTAAATATATAAAAAAAGGGAGCTTCCAGCTTTATGATACAATTACAAGTAGTCTAGTTCCAGTGCTTGGTGCAGTGCCAGCAGATCGGAGTGGCTCGATATTCTCCAAAACGGCATGTTGTGCTGTGGCAGGGGGACAAACAGCAGTTAGGCTCCGTGAGTCAGGGGCTACTTCACCCCCCCTTCATCATGCAAGGTGGGTGCCACCCCAACCCATTCACAAAAAAAGCATTGCAGACTCACATGCAAACCTAGGAGCCAAAATGTCCCACCACCCGTGGGGAGAAACGGAATGAAAACAGAGGAGTCGTAAGGCCGGCATCTACAGGACAGCCACACACACAGCATACGGACATTACAGGTACAGGATGCTGTTTATCTTAATGTTCCTGCAACACTAACAAAACAGGATTTCACCATTCCTCTGCTGGTTCCATTATAACTGGTATAAGCTTTGGAGATCTTCATTGTCCAGGGCCAAGACCAGAATCAACACATGGTGACAAACACAAACTTTAACCATCGGGGATTTTAGTTCTATTGAGTTTCAAAATGGTCTTATGAGGAACAGACTTTTTAAACCACAGAAACTGGGCCAGATAGGGTTCATAACTCGCTGTTTAAGCCAAGTCCATCACCCTGTGTTGTTTTTCCTCCAGCACACTGAGGGGATGTGTGCTCGGTGACAGCAAAAGGCAGAGCCTGTCAGGTCGCTCAGAGCAAAGGCGCTATATCACAGCTCTATGCCAATCCCACAATAGAGACGCCGCGGCACAGATTTCAACAAGGCCCTCAGGAGGATGATGTGTCTGTTGCCTAGTGATGTCAATTGCCTCTTCGTTATACATGCTGGCTATGTGCGTTTTGGAGCTTTTTTTGGGGGGGGAGATGACAACCCCAGATAATCTGTAATTATTAATGCTGTATTTAGCATGTTGTTTAGCTCTTGGAGCAGTTTTGTCAGGGAATCGATTTGCTATACTGAGCATCTGAGACGCGTTGGAAACAGTTTTTGCATAATACCAGTAATACGAGGTAATCAGTACTTGCATCTGATTAATGTGGACAAGCATGGTGTATTTTTTTAATTGGTTTGCAGTACATTAATGTAGCTATTTTTTTCATGATCGTTCATAACTGCATTTCGAAAAATTGTCCAAAAGTGACCAGGCTGGTTCTGCGGTCCATGCTGTACCACATCATTTTTGAATATAAACTTGTATGGAAACTAATGAGTGATTAGTATAGCATGAAGATAACACAATGATAATCGTTAAATGACGAGTCTACATAAAATGCATTATATATGTTGCTATGCGCTAACTTGGGGACGTGACCAAAAGGATGGGTTTCCGCATGCTGAGGAGATCCTGGCGAATCTGGCGGCGTGGTCTCTATTGGTGGTGAGCGCTCGTGTCGGCGAGACGGCACGCCACATGAGGAAAGAGGTCAAAGCTTGCCACTATGAACGGCACACCAGCATTCCGTAGAATGGTTTACCTTTTTGGCGGCCTGCTCCTCTTCCACACCATCACCAATTACAACATACACTACTTTTCTGCCAAACCTTTGCATAATGCGCTCAAAGCAACTCTCTTTCCCTGGAAGATAAACAAGGAAGAGTTCAGCTGGATCTTTACCTGGCTCGCCGCCTGCTCCTCATCCCGCCCGTCGCCAATGACAACATATGTTATGTTAGTGCCAAACCTGGACACTATACGCTCAAAACAGCTCTCTTTTCCTGGAAAAACAACGCACTGCTTAACCTTTTCCATTTGCACAGGCTTCAAACGAGAAGGGATGGGTTTTTCTCAAATGGGATGGCAACAGTAAACACAGATAGCACCCCCCCACGAAGGGAGAGATGTGACATTTGACCTTCTGAAAGTGTACAGTAAGAAGCCCGAATGTGGCCATCAATGCCCCCCCCCACCCCTCCACGTCTTACCCTGTTTGCATAAGGCGGGATGCACTCACTGTGCCACTTTCAGACTGCCAAAGACAAGGGAAATATGGCAGATGCATTGATGTAACGGTGAGCATTCGTTCAATGAAGTGCTGTTATTTTCTCCGGGTGATTATCTCATTGCCCACGAATGAGAAACAGAAAAAGCAGGAAAACTATAAAATCGAGTGATTTTAATTTTGTTTCTTAGCACTGAGACAACATTCTAAAAATGTTGTTGTGTCTGTAGAACGTTATGACTTCTTAAGTCTCCTGCTAGTCTGGTTTTTGATACCAAACGTGCTTTGGTTTTCCCCTTTTTAAATGCACTTTAGTATAAATGGAGACTTTCAGCATATCCTTAAAAAGCCCCCGTGGAGTCCTGCTGCTGTGTGTCACTCGGTAAGCAGTAGTCATGGTAACCACCACATGACAGGCAGAGAAATGGACGTCCCCTGGGCAGTTTGTCATTTGACATAGCCGGACATGCAGTTATTTTGCACTATTATTTAATTTCACAGCAGATACTTTAACTCAACATTAAGCTCATTTATACAGCTGCCAGTTTAGAATTTAAGCCCCCCAGGGACAGTCTTGCCGGATTTGAACTGGCAACATTTCCGTCCCAGGATCCTTAACCGTCACGCCACCCACTGTCCTCTCTGAGTTACAGAGATTGATGAGGCACAAACTATAAACTGTGGAGCAGATTCCTCTTTTAATGTGGAAAGAAAAAGTGGAAAGAAAAACAGAATGTCTGGCGCCCCAGCCATGGGGCCAAGGATGCGAGCCGTGGCAGCATGCGGCGGCCTCCTTACCGATCTTGGTGGCGCTGTAAATGTTCTCGATGGGAAAGGCGCTACCCAGACTATATAGCAGCACTTTAGCCAGTGCCGGTATGAGCTGAGTCGTCGTAACCAACACATTGACACAGTTACTCCTGCAGAAAGGAGACAGAGTTAGGTCCTCTGCTGATATCAACCAAACCTGATGTTACTTGTATTCATCTCCCATTTACCTGGAGCTGATGATCGACAGGGACTTGAGTGCGCTGGTGAGCCACGAGTCTGTAAGCGCCTCTACTTCGGCTCGTAGCTGCAGCCATGCGTCCCGCTTGGCTGGTCCGAGTAACCCTTTGAATCACAACAGGGCATGTCAGAACCAGCCTACTCCCACCAACCAGAAAGGCATCACGTACGCCAACGCTATGTCTAGTAGCTTAGGCACTTGAAGTTATCGAAGTTAGCTGTATATTAAGGAAAAATTAGGAAATATTAAGGAGCTAAAATAAATGGAGAAATGCTCTTTGATTTCTAGCCACAGATGTAGAAAACATTAAAACATTGAACACAGGTGAATCTTGACTCTAATTACGAACCAGGGTTTGACGTCCCTGGGTTTAATGCCTTGGTGCTTCCTAAATCTGCTGCAAAATTCACTTTAGACCAGTGCATGAAAGTGCATGAAACCCAAAGCATTAAACCCAGGGATGTCCTCAGCTACGCTACACGGTCTGACGCTGCCACTGGCTGCTTCTGAGCCTGACTTTCAACACATTCCTTTTTAGCTTGAACTGCTACACCAAGTAACTAAACCCACGTTTGCATCTTTGGTCCCACGTGTGATCATGCTAGAACCTACCCATAGCAACCGTCAATGACGCGGTTCTAGAATATGCTACGCGACCCCTAGTCATCACTAACACAGGCACGCGAGAGCTTACCCCCAACATTGTTTTTGTATGTGCTATACAACTCTTTTACTCTTCGGTAGCGAAATGCCAACTTCCTCATCCAGTCCACCCCACCTCTCACGCCCGTTGCTAGGCAGAGATTAGCGCTGGTTGCAGCTGCATGGAAGCCATCAGTTGCAAAACTGTAAGTACTGTCAATAATAATAATAATAATGATGTTTTATTTTAATGCTGTTAGACTTAGATTGCCTAAATCCCTTTACAAATAAATACTAACATGCATGTCATCTTAATACTTTTTTACTTTTTACTCTTTAGTTAATACACCAAAGTTACTTTATGACATAAAAAAGACAAACAAGAGTGCATAAGAAATAACAAATAAAAAAGTGCGAAAATAGTATTTTCTGTACATTAACACTGCTCTTTATCAAACAGCATGCATCAAACATTTTGGATGAGACGCAGCTCTACGGATTTCTCACCTGAGGTCCTGGCCATTGTCATCAGACGACACGTCATCGATGTGGACCTGGTCGCATTCCTGCAAGGTAAAGCCGCCTGTCAGTCTGGAGAGTGGTTCTTCTGCGGGGGTTAGGAGACCCCGGGTGACCCCCCCGCCCCCCCCAGCCAGGCCCCTGCTGATCTTCGGCAGCCTGAGGCCTGTATCGGGTTACCGGCAGTGAGTCAGGCTCAAGCCAGATAGGGGCAGCAAATCCACACTGAAACGCCGGCCCTGACCAAACAGGCCTGAACGCGACTGAACACAGCATGTTGGGAGAAGGAAGGGAACCTCAAACCCGCTGTCAAATAGGAGGCTGCCCCACCTCTCACCTAGAGATGGGCACTAGCTAAATTAAGGGCGGCACAGAGTTAATTTGCTCCCCATCAGAGCGACCGAACGCCTGAGCAGCTAAACCAACACCGTGTCGTTATTAGGTGGCCTGCTAGGGATTAGTTTGAGGAAGTGTAATCCTCATACTGCCCCAAGGCTACTTTAAAACAGTGAATCCAGGGCAGTATTTAACACGGTTAAATGCCAGCTACTGTGAGAATCATTTGCGAGTCCACATTCAGCTGCTAAGTTCCTCGAATGCATCACGTCACTGGAACTGCGATCAAAGTGCATCCTTCCTCGTGGGTCTAATTACAGGGGAATGTATCAACTGGTTCGCACCCCGAAACTAAATTTCAGGCATAAATCTTGCGCGCTAACAAAGCATAATGTTTACACAACGCCAAGTTTGAGGTTTTTTTTCTCTGTTTAGCTAACAGTTATACTCTTTATCAAACAGCATGCATCAGATTAAGTGTTTTTTCCTCCTACCACTTCAGCACAATGAGTTCAGTGTGAGTCAACAAAGGGAAGTACAGGATAGTCAAACAGGATAGTTGAAAGGTGGTCTGTACTCAAAATCGCTCCATATTCTCCAGATGGTGTTTGATAGTTAAGTAGTCCTGCTGTTTGAATTCTCAATGGCAAATTTGGCTCAGTATAGAGTGCGAAATAAAATACTCACAATGCACTGTTAATTTTACTGTACACTAAATGCACACTAGAGATATTAGTGATCTCTGTAAAGACATTTCAGATTTTAAATAATTAGTAAACTAATGTTCAATAAATCTGATGCATACATATCAATATTCAGTCATTTATTCAATTTCTGTTGTATTTTGCAATTTGCAAATGTCAGGTTGCTAGAATGCTAAAGTCTTGGAACGCCATGTCTGACATTTGTTTCACTTTTCCTCTATATACTACACAGATCTGCCTATATAGGGAATAGTGAGTGAATATGTGAATAGTGAGTATGACCCATGATCAGTGTTTATTGACGTGGTCACATGATCGACTGTGTGGTCACGTGACTCAGATAGAATGGGCTGTTACTGTGGGTGTCGCTCACCTCTAGGTCATTGAAGAACAAATGAGTATCAGCCAAGTTGAAAATCATCTCCTCCATGCGCAGCCCCAAGGTGACAGCCATGGGAGGGTCCTGAAAGAGTCGGCCATGTTTATGAGAGCGCCAGGTTACGTGCAAGAAATGTATTAAACAGTACAGTTCTGAGTCACACTGATTTACCAGAGACTGTCTGTGAAGTGTAATGCTAACTAGGGGCTAACTATGCTAAGCGTGTCTGCCAAATGGACCCCGCCGTCAGTACAAATGTCTCTTAAAGCCACATAAAAGCATAATCTTGTAATTTGGCTCTGCACGTCCTCAAGCTGTGGGAGATTTTGTCCAATATGGCGACACATGGCTTCTTAACGAAGCGCCTGCCTTATTGGGAAGGCGGATAATCCAGGCTGAGGAGCGGCAGGACCGTGGAGGCCAGGCTGGGCCGGGCCGGCTCCGTCGCCGTGGGTGATGACAGACGGACTCCTCGTGTCGTCAGGCCTCTCGGGGCCAAATGGCCCTCAGCTGCAAAAACCATCATCATCTGCGACCGGCCGGCGTGCAGGTCAGATGCCAGGCCCCGTGATCCCATGCCCCCGTCAGCAGTCCAGAATAGAAACCCTCCCCCCCTGCATCCGCCAGCCCCCCTCCCCCGACACTTGCTGCCAACGAGCCCAAAGATCCCCTCCATTTCATTCATGCTGAGACCAGGCCACGGACATGCGCACAGAACCCCCCCCAGGACTATTTAAATCTTCCTGTTTGCAGACTCCCGCAGCTGCTAATTACCCCCTCTGCTGCGTCTACAGTTTCAGCATT
>JAODKF010000045.1:19881996-19894788 GCA_026779585.1 Mormyrus proboscirostris | reverse complement strand
AGGATGTCCCCGTAGGTGCGTGCGTCCCTCAGGATGTCCCCGTAGGTGCGTGCGTCCCTCAGGATGTCCCCGTAGGTACGTGCGTCCCTCAGGATGTCCCCGTAGGTGTGTGCGTCCCTCAGGATGTCCCCATAGGTGCGTGTGTCCCTCAGGATGTCCCCCGTATGTCTTTTCAGCTTGTCTTTATCTTACCAGGAACCCTTTCTTACCTTGCCGTACTTCTGTGCATACGACCCAGTGAGGAGTGAATGGAACACAATGATGGTCTCGTCCAAGTCCCACACAAACACGCGCTACGGAAAGGAGGAGGAACGGGCTGTCAACACACTCATCATTCCTCACCATGGTCATGAAACGTTGAACACATGGTATTCCCCTGCATTCAAAAGGGCCCCTTTGCTATGGCATTCCTATAAAAATTTTGCAACAAAATATGTGTAGGAGATACTACAGTATGGATAACACAGATGTGGTCAAGTTTTCAAGGTTGAACTCCAGCTAGCCAAATAAACCTAACAGGCTACAATGGGTAATATTCATAACTCCAAAGAGACAGGCATTTTTCTAGCTTTCAGGAGTCAACATATGAGATAATTACAAACAAGAACTTCGAATATGGTATCTTCATGCATATCAAAGGGGGCCATACAGGGCATGTCTGCGCAGGTTTCTGTCTTTCAGGGGCGCTGCGCAGGACCTACCTCCAGGTCGCTGTCTGGGGGGGGCGATGGATTGTTCTTTCTCCCCCGACCGCGGGCCTTTGAACCCGAACTCCGGCAGGTCCGGTCATCCAGGTCTTTGATGGGGGTGGAGGGGCTCTGCACGGTGTCAAAGTCCGCTAAGGACACAGGGAATGGGGATGAGTCTGCGTCCACACGGTCTCCCAAACGCCCCACACAGACGTAAAATAAAAAAACAACAAAAGACACCCACACGCGATTCAATATTTGCTGTTGAGCTGGAAATGCACTCACACGTACGCAACATGCATGCGCCCGAGGCCAAGCTTCTGAGACACCCCCCCCCCCCGCAATACATGTGCCCAAAAGAACTAACTGGAACCAGACGGCTGTCCGGCTCATGTATCGTTATGTCTCAATCAGCGAGCGAGGCTGAGGCTCGGACTTGGAAGAAGAGGGAAAGTGTCTGTGATTGGAAAAGAACGATAAGGGGCCTTAATGAGAGGTCTGGACGGCGGCCAGAAAAAGCACAGGAGAAACAAAAAGAAAAAAAAAAAAAACGACAAGAACCATTACATGCAGGAATGGGCTGAGTTTTTAGGCTCCGCTTTGATTCAAGGGGGGGAAATACCCCCAATCACAGCTCAGAGCTTTAAACATAAATAAAAGATATCGGAAAGAGCAGACCGTGGCGATTAGGGTCGCCGACCGTCGGCCTCCACAGACGCGAAGCTGGTTTTCATTCATTAAAAAGATGGTAATGTGCACCAGCTCTGGGACATTCTGATGCAGACACACAGACACACGCACCGGCGTGGCAGTGCACTCGCAAGTGCGGCCGATGCTGCCAGCCACTGTCACTCTGCCGCTAACCCTCAGGGACAGAATCATGGTAAGACAATAACCGACGCACTCAGATATGCTGTTTCAATTATATAATTATCCATGTTTCTTGTGTGTTTAACAATAATGAATTTGTCGGCTGAACAGCTCATATACAGAGATCAGATGGACTGAAATAAATATATTCTGACAATCAAAGAATCGCTTTAGGAAATGCCCGCACTAGATTTCTCTCCCTGTTCATGGGCTTTATCGCTAAGGTTACTCAAAGTACTTTATGTCAGCAGAATCCCGAAAAAGCTCACCAAAGAAGTGCAAAATGGAACAGTAAACCAATAACATTATAATAGAAAAAAAATGTTACAATGTATGAGATGAGCACAACACACATATATCACAAACTCTCCCAAAGGTGATGGAAGGGCGCCATGAGTAAGTCAGCTCATTTCTAAAACTTACTGAATAACTACTATTTCCTCAGCCAGCGTTTCTCAGCCTGGTCCTCAGGGACCCCCAGACAGTCCACATTTTTACTCCCTCCCAGCTCCCTACCAGACAAGCCACATTTCTGCTCAGCAGGGACTTGGGAGGGGGCGAAAATGTGGACCGTTTGGCAAGGAACTGAGAGGGAGTGAAAATGTGGACCATCTGACAGGGAGATGGAGGGAGCGAAAACATGGACGTCTGGCAGGGAGCTGGGAGGGAGCAAAAACTGAGAAAAATGTAGACCGTCTGGCAGGGAGCAAAAAATGTAGACCATCTGGGGGTCTCGGAGGACCGAGCTGTCCTAAGCATGGCTCTGCTGCCCATGAAGGTCGTATTCTTTGAACAAGACTGCAGGGGGAGGTTTGGTGTTAGGGGGCTGAAATTTGGTTCTGGGGGGAAGTCTGTGAGTCTCACCAGCAGGTTAGGGGAAAAGGTGAATGCGTGGGGGGGCATTGCGTTGTTACTCAAAGAACAAAAAGGTGAAAGAAAATAGAATATGCAGAGTGCAGAGCCTTGATCGTCCTTTTGTCCAGCCCCTACTTCAGCCACATGTGGGTGCCATATCAAAGCCTGGTGCCAGAACATGCCCCACAAGCGAATGGAACTCACCTGGATGGAGTTCGGCCGCCTGTCCCGCCAGGGTGGGCACCGAGTCCTGCAGCTGATAGGTGGAGGAGGCGGAGCTGGTGCCATCCAAGGCAGGGCTGTGGGTCACGTACGCCCCATAGGTGGAGGCCGAGTAGTACTGGGCGTACTGGTTCTGCCCGAAAGCTGTGTAGGAAGGGTAGTCCTGCAAAGAGCGATGACGGCTCGTCTGAGTCAAACAAGTCTAGCCAAAAAGGATTGCACAACTGCCCCCCAGGACGGTGTTCTAGACCACGCTTAAGGTGGGAGCACCGTGTCCTGGTGCACGTCACACCAGCCGAGCCTTTGAAGAGAAGCTTTTATGATTCTCCCTCTGTATCTTTGCTAACAATTAACATCAGCGAGCTGGGGGTTTATTGAAGGCCTGGCCAGGGAGTTTTTTTATAGACAAGCTCTAAAGCTGTCACTGCGTCGTCACAGCGGGGACACACAGAGCAGTAAAAGCTCCCCCTCGTGTCTTCCTTTGTGTTATGGGCCCTTCTTGGCCATTCCTGCTTTTCCTCGGATACCTGGTGCCTAGTTTAAAAGCCACCGTCTGCGAAGTATCAACATGAGAGGAATCAATTCAGTCCTTAAGCGGCATGTTGTCAGACAGCAGGTACCGCCATGGCTCGGTGAGAGATCTGGGCTGGGACTCAGGGGCAAGGACCTGGGGGGGCATTAAGGTCTGCCTCCCAACTGTAATGAGGGGAGGGGGCTCATCCCTGGTCCACCAGAGTGCAGAAATAATGGTCTCATGGTGGCAGGGCAAAGCCGGTGGTGCCCTGGGGCCTGACGTTACCTGCTGGGAGCCGCTGAAGTTGGCAGCGTTCGATGCGGAGTTGCCACTGGCATAGATGCCCGAGGAGGCGGTGAAGCTGGAGCCTGGGACAGAAGGCGCAAGACAGCGAGGTGGCATGAAGTCACATGACCACAAACAGGCAGCCTGCACGGCACCCCACACACAAACATGCTACCACATGGCTACGTTTATGAAGTCTGACCGGGCATCTGATAGGGTGAGTAGGGTGTTTGGCCTGGCTGGGGCGTGGTGAACCCTGGGCTGTAGCTCAGCCCGGCCTGTAGAGGGGGCTGCGACTGAGATAATCCACCCTCAGTCTTGATGCCTGGTAACATAACACCCAAGTCTGCTGAAAAAAACAAACATTTACATTCACATTAATTTAGCAGACACCTTTGTCCAAAGCAACATACAAGCTTGGCAGATTACATTACAGCTATTATGTAAGTAATGGACAGGAAATTAATATGCTGTTTGAGCGTCCCACAGAAAGTGGGTCTCAGCTAGTCTAATTCCTTCCCATGTTGCTTAGGGGCAATATCTGCATCTATAAAGCAGCCAAGCAGAGCTGGAGGTGCCCACTGTGGTCAGAGAGCACTGGTGTTTGACCCTAAGTTAGCCGTTGGTGGAAGCCTACCATATGTGGAGAGTCCATAGGGCTGGCCCGTCTGGGAATAGGCGCTGTACACGGACGACTGCGGCATGCTGCTGAACTGGGACTGGCCTGCATACGCCTGCATGGACTGGGCCGCCGGCGCCGACAGGATGTGTGGGTATGGCCTGTGGATAAGGGGGTGGGGTCTCACCATGTGACACAAGGGTGTGTCTGGGTGGGCATGTGCATGGCATGTCTGCGTGTGAGTGGTGTGTATCCGTGTGCGTGTCTGTGTATATGCGTCTGTGTGTCTGCCTATGTGTATATTTGTGTGTGTGTGTGTGTATATGTCTGAATATATCCACATGTGTATGCCTGTGTGTATTTGTGAGTTTTTGTAATTACATTATGGAGATTAGATTTCTCCACAATGTGATAAAACATTTTCAACTGTCACTTTTTAACATTTTTTCAGTCCCCACAAGGAAAATCTCAATTGTATAAAAATCATTGAACACAATCAAAAAACTAAAACAGTCAAAAGTCTTGTATTTTGTTTAGTTACTTAAGGTTAAGATTAGGGCTGGGTAGGGATTAAGGTTGTCATACTTCAGACTAGGATTACGGTTACAGAAATGAATGGAGAGTCCCCATAAAAATATGAATATATGGTGTGTGCGTTTGTATTTACGATATTGTGGGGACCAAATATTTTTCATGAAAATCTATGAATGCAATCAAGTATAACAATGTAATAATAATAATAAAATTTCTGTTTGGTTACTTATGTAGGATTAGGGTTATGGCCATAGAAATGAACGGAGAGTCCCACAATAATAGGAATATATTATCGGTATGTGTGTTTGTGTGGTCCTGGTATATATTACACTGTTGGGACAAAATGTCCTGAAAATATGATAAAAACTGGTTATTTTGATGAAGTGGGGATTATTTTTTTGGTCCCCCCAAGGGGAAATTTGTGTGTATGTGTGTGTGTGTCTGCGCTCTTAGGACTGACGTACCCCCGCCCATGTGCAGCTGAGCGATTATGGGGCGGCAGGGCGGGAGGCTTTAATTAGAAATGGGGCACTGACGGCATGTAAGGGGGGCTTACTGATGGCAGTGGAGGGGGGGGGGGGCTCCTGGGTGGCAGCTGTCACACTTACTTTGAGGGGTAGATGGGTGGCGAGTACTGCTGGGTAGACCGAGGGCTGTAGCCACTGCTGGTTATCACTGTGTAGGGAAGTGAAATCGGCAAACAAAAATATATAATCAGCTGGTTGTTTAAATAAAACAAAACACATTAAAAAATACATGTTTCTGGGTCTATGTGGCTGTGAGGTTTTAAAGCTAAAAGACGTGACACACACTGCATGGCAAAAAACAAAGGTGAAATATGAAGGTGAAATACACTCAGCCCCCCACCCCAGAACCCAGAAACGGCTGACAGGTAGCGTATCTGGCGAGTGGATCGAAACCTTGTGGCCTGTCCCCCCCGGTCACCAGCAACATCAGAAACATTAAAGAGCCACACACCTGCTGCAGACACAGCGGCTCCGTGATGCACTTCTGGAGGTGTGACAATGACCGGCCACTCTGCCATCAGTGCAAACCCCTCCCCCATGACTGAACACCACCATGAAAAACCAGGGTGATAAAATTCATTTTTATCACAATTTTATAACAGTAGGTTAAAATACACCCTGTTGTTATGTTATGTGCAAATTATGCACATCAGCTTTATTTGAGATGACAACATTTTGGGGGGGGGGGGTCCTTGAGCCAAAGACAGTCGAGAGTTTGACCATGAAACAACGGAAGACACTGCTGGGCAGCCTAAGGTTCAGTTTTCACTGTGGGTCTTCAGGACGCTCCCATCTGTTTGTAATCCATTCCCACAGCCTTTGAATCTCTGCGCCTGCCCCACGCCACACCGCTCAGCTGGGAAAACCTGTCAGCTTCTATATCGGCTCTGCCTCAGCCACGCAGCCTGATGGGCGGGGCCTCTCCACCCAAAAATCTGCTTTTTATCATTAGGATTCATTATGGCTGCTGCTACCATGATGCAGTTGGGCATTAGATCGGTCCTCATCTGGGCAGTGGTGGTTTAGTGGTTAGGGATGTGTTCTTGTAATTGAAAGATTGCAGGCTCGAATCCCCGACCAGTAAGGCACCATTGAGGTACCCGGAGCAAGGTACCGCCCCCAGACACTACTCCCTGAGCGCTGAATTAGCTGCCCCCTGCTATGTCACATTGGCACATAAGGGTTAAAAATGCAGAGGACCCATTTTGTTGTTGTGTGCTGTGGTGTGTCAACAATGACAATTAAGCACTAAATTCTAAATTCTCAGAAGGGTCTTTGCAAAACAGATGATCGCGCACACTTTGGTCAATAGGCAGACGCCATGTTATGACACATCACAAATATACAAGTTGCACTTGTAAAAATCCCCATAGAAGGATGAATCTGTGTGGGACCACGATGATTGGTTCTCCGTGGGTGCATGCGTCCAATGTCCAAGGTGCAGGATGGCTGCGAAGCTCAGTTTCAGTCTCAGAGTATTTGACCGAGCAGAGAGCACAGAACAGTCCTGGCTGGTGCTTAAACAACCGGCCCAGTAGGTGTGGGAGATCTGGACTGTAGCGCTACCATGTTGCATCAGAGTCGGGTCAGTGCCCAAACACTGCCCTCACACTCACAATTAGCTCACAATCACATTCGGCATCATCAAGATCGGGGCTGCTTACGGCACCCCATCTCCCCCCCCGACTGTGGCAACATGCCTTGTGCCCGGGTCTCACCGGAGCCGGCGTAGGTGTCCAGCGCACCGTCTCCCGGGGTGCTGGCAGGATCACTGTTCATGGGCTCTGTCTTGACTGTAAGGGAAAAAAAGTTATGGAGTGAAACCTCAGAGTCTCTCCTCAGAGCAGTCACACACAGCTACCCCCTTCGGAGCAGGAGTTACACACAGCTACCACCATCGGAGCAGGAGTCACACACAGTTACCCTCCTCAGAGCAGGAGTCACAGAGTCGCACACAGCTACCCCCCTCAGAACAGGAGTCACACACAGTTACCCTCCTCAGAGCAGGAGTCACAGAGTCACACACAGCTATCCCCCTCAGAACAGGAGTCACACACAGCTACTCCCTTCAGGGCAAGAGTCACAGAGTCACACAAAGCTACCCACATCAGAGCAGGAGTTACACAACTACCCCCTTCAGAAAAGGAGTCACACACAGCTACTCCCTTCAGAGTAGGAGTCACAGAGTCACACACAGCTACCCCCTTCAGAGCAGGAGTCACAGAGTCACACACAGCTACCCCCTTCAGGGCAGGAGTCACAGACAGCTGCCTCCCTCGACTATGGAGTCACTCGACCACTCAGAGCAGCAATGCTCCCCATGCACCCTGTTTCAGACACGGCCTGGATTTCCCCCAGTAACTGAAGGGCGCGGCCGTCTGCCGGGCCTGAAACTCATACCGCCACGCCGGCGCTTTCGGCTAACCGGCAGCACTCGGCTCACCGCTAAAGTCACGCGGAAAAACAACAAACAAGCAGCCCCAGGAACGGGCCGTCGCCGCAGTTACACCGCGGTTACGGAAACTGGCGGTTTGTAGTCATTTAGTCGGTGAGAAAAAAAACCCGACAGCGTTCCAGCTAGATAAATTTCTGGGGGAAACCCTGATAGCAATATTCAGATGCAATGTTAGAAAGGAACCCGTCTTAAACACACAGATAAATATTATCTTTAACAGGCTATTTCCCTTAAAAAATAATTCCCAGTTCATAATTCCTGCCTGACATCTGCAGACATTGCTCGTACCCGGACCCTGTCTTTCCCAGCACACACACACTGCAAACTCGAACCCGGAGCACTGCAACCTCAGGCCGTCATGCACAGTACCAGGGTCCATACTTGGCGCAGAGGAGGGGGCGCTGCAGCCTAGGAGCCAGTCGGCGGTGTTGAGAACAGTCATGCTCTCGCCTGAAGGGTGGAAGGGAGAGTTACCGCGCATCCGCCGCTTGGGCCCAAGCCCAAACTCGGGGAGTCTGAAAGTGACACAGTGGCCAGTCCCAGCTCATCCGACTGCTTTTCAGGCCTCCCAGACTTCAATGCTGGCGAAAGTGCTGCCTGTAGGAGACTAGGAATTGAGCTGGGGTCTGATTGGGCCCCTTTCTAGGGTTCCCATAAATAAACAGAGCCACAATATGGCTGTCAGAAGATCCTGGTCCGTGTTCACGTTATGTAATATGTTGATATATAAACACACTTTAAAAAATAATCCCACAAATCAAACAATGGAGATAAGGAGGTTGGGGTCAGGACTAAAGGTGGGGGTGGGGGGAGTTAGAGGATAGTTTGATACAAATGAAAACAGCGGGAGATGAAGGGATATAAATTCTGGCAAAAAAAAAGAACTTGCGGCTTTGCTTTGTGTCGACAAAGAACAAATCTAGGATGGAAGACCGGTGGATAGAGCCTGAAGGACTGTTACCTCCTGGGGGCCTCACAAGTGTGGAATTGCTCAGTGGGGGCAACAGTACGGACAGCGTGTGATAGAAAAGGCACAAGCCAGGACGATGAAGACGTTCCAGGTCCTGTAGGTGTTACTGCTGGCCTCTGGAGGAGCAGACCTTTCCAGGAGCGATGTTGGTTATGCTAATGTTAAAGCTAACACTTATTATGCCCAGGGGCATTGAGAATCTGAAGCTAGCCAATGTTACTGCCAACATTAATGCTAACACGGCTTTGAGCAATGTGCTTCCTGCTAATGCTAACTATCGCTAATTATGCCCAGGGGCAAAGATTCTAAAGCCAGCCAACATCAATACTATCTTGTAGCAACATGCTCCATGCTAATGCTGGTGTAGCAGAACCCAGGAAGACCGACTCAATGAATAAAGCGATCCTGATCATCATACAAGTATGGACTGAGAATGAGCCAGCGTGAGTCCAGTGTGTGGCTGTGGTCTCATGAAGAATGCAGGTTTTGGACATCCTGAGGGCAGGTCAGCGTTCATACATTCCTGCTAAAATCATTTACGTTGTTGCTACAGTTATGTAATGTATTTTATACTTCTCCTAAATCACCACCTTATAAACAATTGTCAATTGTCTAACCTAAAAAAAAGTTAGAATTCTGGTCATTAAAAACAACGTGGAAAAAAATTCAAGGCATGACACTTTCCAGAAAAGATCAATCTTCAATCTTCAATGAAACTGCTTGAGTGACATTTTTATTTGTCCTGTAGAATATTTCAAAAAGGAAAAAAAAACATATCACTGGTGATGACATATAAAAGAAATTGGGATTTAATGTATTTTGTTATTTTCTTGGATGTCATTACCAACTTGGTCTGGGAACTGAATCAAGAAAACCAGACCAAGACGATCCACGGAGCGGTTTTTCAGAGAAGTCGGAGAACCATGCTCAGCATTCACATGCGTCTTCAGTGGTTTAAGTAGGTGGCCATGTTGTCATGACGAACCGCGCGTCCACGCCACATCAAAGTCGGGACGGCAGC
This sequence comes from Mormyrus proboscirostris, assembly GCA_026779585.1. NCBI lineage: Eukaryota > Metazoa > Chordata > Actinopteri > Osteoglossiformes > Mormyridae > Mormyrus > Mormyrus proboscirostris. The sequence goes on along the minus strand of JAODKF010000045.1, from coordinate 19,885,227 downwards.
CTCGCTGCAGGCTGGGAGCTGCGCCCGTGAAACGCCTATCGGCTTTCGTTTCCCATGATGCCGTGTTGCCACTCAGGCGCGAAAAGCAGGGGAGCCATTTCCAGTAACCTTCACTGGAATCTCCGTGACGTGTACGTGCCATCTGACTGAGCAGTGAGGACACAGTGATCCGGATGGGGCTAAAAGAGCTGGCCCGGTAGCCATTGGCACCCCAAAGGCCTGCTGGGTCTGAGGGAACCGCAGCACGAGTGCCCCAGGGTAAATGCTTGGCCCGCTTACCTCCAGTCCCATTGGATGTAATCGGAGTCCCACCCAAGCTGGTCTTGTCCAGCTTAGAAGCCGAAGTGTCAGCACTGCTGACGCGATTGTGAGGACTGGCTAAGTCCTGCATTTCCATGGACCTGAGAGGAAGAGTGTGACAGCATTAGCACTTGCAGGGAGAATGTGCAAAAGAAATTAAAAATAAATAGCTAGTGAGAAAAAGCACAATAAATCATCAAAACGTGACAAGTATTACAAAATATTCTCAAATTTTAATACAATCAAAAGTAATCTTACAAGACATTATAAAATATTAATGGAAAAAAATATAGGAAAATATCAAGACACTCAAGAGGACTATACTAAAATATTTTTAAATATTAACCGTCAGGAAAAATATTCGAAAATATCAAGATAGGAAGATTATTATAAAATATTCTGATATATTAACACAATCAGAAAGAATATTCTAAAGTACCAAGACAGAAATGTTATTGTAAAATATTTTAAAATAACACTGGAGGAATTTTCTAAAATAATAACAATCATAATTAATATTCTTAAATATCAAATAGCCAGGGAGATTATTCTAAAATTTTCTAAAACATTAACATATTCAGAAGAAATATTCTTAAATATCAAGACAGCCAGAAAGAGAAAACAGATACTACCAGCTTGAAGTCACATTGTAAAATACTCACACGAGGGAATACTCTTAAATACTCAGAAATATTAACAGTCTAAAGGAGTATCCTTAAAGCCCTACAGACAACTAAGCATCTGTACTTTCCAAAATATTATTTGACATTTGCCCCCCATATCACTTCATTGAAATGTAAACTTTGTTGCTCCAAGGAAAATTCCTCTTCAGCCAGGACATTTAACGTTTTTTCCACATTATAAAAGTTTTGTGGAATATGGGCACAGGAATGAGTGACTGGATTTTGATATTTTTTTCCCCAAACATGACGTGTTCAGTGTAAACAAAAAGTAACAACGGTGCATTTTCCACTTATCAAACGAGTGAGAACAGAGAGAGTAAAATGTGCTGTAATTAACACTGCGAATCATCTAAGACTTCTCTGATTGTAGTATACATGCTTGATTATTCCCTATATATGGTGCGTTCGTTTTTCTCTCAGAACTTGGAAATTCTGAGTTGAGTGACATCACGTCCAACAATCTCCTGTTCGAGCTACCCACATCTCAGAACAAACATGGCTGCCTCCATGAACACGCTGCTGTATGTTGTTGCTTTATATTTTAGCAGATTTGGAGTGAGATTATTTTTTCCGAGAGACAAACAAACAAGAAACACGAACTAGTCAAACCACATTAAAAGCTTTATAAAATATTTTAGTACATTCATGGCGATATTCTTTTTTCGAGAGGCAAACAGACTACAAACAAACCAAAGACACTAACAAGTCTGGTAAAAATCTGATATTGCATGCAAGGATGTTTCATGTTTCATGTATCATGTTATGATATTCTCTAAATGGAACATGTGCAATTAAATGTATTAATAGTTATAAATGTAACAAAATAAACATTTTTAAAGATTTATAAAATAGAATTTCTGTTGAGTGTTTAAGCCGGCATGTTGAAATTACGTCACAGGGGCAACTCGGACAACAAAATCTTGTCCAACATCAATGTCATAAAAGAGGCGTTTCCGACGAGAAGTGACGTTTTTTGTGACGTTTCTTGACGTTTTCATCCGAGTTCCAACTTAGAGAGAAATAATTGAACGCACCAATATTCCTTAATGTCTACACAGGCACACAACCTTTAGATGCAAAGGGTCATGGGTAATGTAGTGAAGCAGTACCTTGCCTGAGGGATTGGTATCTGGTCTCACACAGCAAGACATTTCCCAAAACAAGCAGCTGCTTAGGGTTGGATTTTTTTTGGGGGGGTGGGGGAGGGGGCTAAGAAGCTTAGAGATTGAGAGCTTGGAAGATCAAAGGACCAAGCCCTCTGAGTGTAAGACACAAAGCATGGCAGCTGAACAACCTGCCTGTTGACAGTTGAGACGAGCGGGATAACATCTTCACAGATGACTTCCACTCGCTTTCAGGTTGGACTGGCAAACATAAATGGGCCACTTGGAAGCCAGAGAAAGGATAACACAGCTGTCCTAAACGCTACTGAGAATAAGCTGCCCCTGGATACTGGCTTTTTCATGGCGTGTCATTGGATACGTCTACTGGCCCGTGTCGCACTCACTGAGACGCGGCTTATGGGTTTGGTGAGACTTTCAAATATGGTTTTTCATGATTCATTGTGGGTAGTTAATGGTGCAAGTGTACAATAAGCAAATATTACCGGCCCGAAATCGTTTCTCGGCGTCCCCTTTGCGTTTGACATGGAGCAGAAAGGCGATCCTGCCAAGCGGCTCCTGTACTGGCAGGCTCTGGCGCTGGGCTGGGACCAGCAGCTCCCCCAAGGAGGCCGCAAGCGGGACAGAGGCCATGAAGTGGTGAGGCTGGCAGAACCGCCCCATCAGCACATTTCAGCTCCTTGGCTAGGCTTTTGCGGATCTAATGGTTCTTCCAAACCAACCTGGAGCCACGATCGGGCAAAACCTGACGGCGCTCCATACATAACACAACACGAGACCCTCGCATTCTCTGTGAGGCTTGAGAGAAAAGTCAGGTGGCCTCGATTATTTGAGTTAGGGTTCCCCTGGCCTCTGTTTTCTGTTTAGCTATAGCTATAAATTGTTTTTGTTCTGTTTTGTTTTGCCCCCAGAAGCCAAGACCAACCCCAGAAGCCAGTCCTGAGACCCCTAACCACAATATACCTTTTGTCCCTACTCACAAAACAAGTTTTATCCATTTATTTCTTTTCCCCTTCAGCCAAAGTGTTTTAATTTTGCCTTTAGCTTCTAACTGTGTTGATCCCATTCCCACTGTTTTCATATGTATCAAACTCTCCTCTAATCCCCCCCCACCCCACACTTTTGTC
>JAODKF010000045.1:19853180-19866887 GCA_026779585.1 Mormyrus proboscirostris | reverse complement strand
AAAAATAAAAAAAAAAAAAAAAAAAAAAAAAAAATACAGGAATGTCCCCCCCGCTCGACGGCTGAGCAGGGAGATCTGCATGCCAGCACGATAAGCTCCGTAAACGCTGAAGCAGGGACACTCTACGGGTTCCCTCGTGCCCCATTCTTGGTGAGTGTCACGGCGCCCACGCCCCTTTCATATCGGGTCACTTCCCACACTACTTCGCCGGCCTTTCTGGACAGCAGAGAAGCCTGCGTGATATAGATATTAAAGAGATTTACATAAGCCCTGCTTCCCCAAACGCGTGACTAACGTGTTTCCACCACCTTATCCTCCCCTTGGCATGCTAGCAGGATTATTACTATTTTTTAAAACAATGTTAATATTAAATTGGCCAAATACAGAAGACTGTGTTCCAAACATTTTCCTCTTATTTTTTTGGAACCCTTTAAGTATGTATCATAATTTATTCCTATTGCCTCACAAAGGGTCATCCAAAGGTCCAGCCGTTCGTTTAACGACGCAAAGCATGTCCCGTGGTCTTTGCACACCTTTTCCGCTCGCAGAGGATGTTTTAAAACGGCCACTGCAGCACTTTTACACAGCAGTGAGATGTTTAGAGAGAAATTAGAGCCTCATCATTATAATTTACTGTAGAAAACATATTAACGTTCCAAAAATAACCCACCTATTGAAGTAACCAAGAACTTCATTTTATAAGATTCCAGATTCACCTGAAATTACTAAATACAATTTAAAAAAAAAAAAATGCTATGTACTGACCTCTGATACGCACCCTATTCCGATTTCTAAATATCTGTCAAAATTTTGTCTGCTTAGGCAGTATTATCTGTGTGTGCGTACAACTCCATTAAAAAAATGAAGTCCATGTAACAAGTAAATAAAAAATGATCACATTCTGTCACCAAAGAGACAGATATATTAGTCTACAGCAAACCACAATTAAGCAGTTCGTTTTCTGGCAGTTTTTAGTCATGACAGAAAAAAAAGAATTCTTGGCTTAAGTGCGATAATTCCACAATAGTGGGAAAAAATGCTGAAAACTGAAAAAAAAATTCACTTGCATTGTCGGCCTTGCTTAAAGCCTACAAGAACCACTCTTACTGGAGGTTCCTTGGCAGGAGTGTTCAACAGCCTGAAGTTGAATTTTATCACAGAGCACTCTGCAAGTATGCTATCTCCTCATCAGTAGATTTCCATTTGCAGAGCTCTTAAAATAATCACACTGCATATTACACTTGTTAGCTTTTCAAGAATAAGTCATCAAGCATTTTCCGGTGGTCAGACATAGGAGACACAGAAGGGGAAGCACGAGAAAGTGGCTCAATCACACTGCTGCAAGAAATACAAAAAAGTCAGGTCCACTTCAGGAGTATTCCATGGCGGAAGATGAAATGCAATCTGATTTTTATTGTTTTTCTTCATTGTATTTACTTTTCGTGTTCTTCAGTGCCAATATCATAGACAACATTCTGAGTGACGTCTAACCCTACCATCGAGATAAATGGAAGGTTCTGTGAATCTACACTGAAGGTGACCCCTGTGTTCCCGGCAGAATACAGATTTCTGAAACGGGTTTTGTCTGCCTTAGCAAAAATCAAGCAAAAATAAAACTTAAGCAAACTGCCACATATGGGGTTGGCAATGTCTGCAGGTTGGCATGGCTGCGCAAATCAAAAGGTGTGGCTATACTCCACTGTCCCCTTATGCTGTTTGCAGTTTTGGTAGAAACCACCCATTGGGTCTTGTTAACAGTAGCTTGAGACTTACAGACACTTTAGAGGCTACAGCTTAGACGAAATGTGCTTGTCAGGCTGTCAGAAATGTGCTACTTTGCCACAGACGATCAGACCAGCCTTCCCAGTATGGAAATATTGCGATGTGACCTAGACATTGCTGGTGCCGTTCCCACAGATGGCCAACAAATGTCACCTCAGCAGGCATATAACCACGCCAAATCCAATTTTCAGTTGGTTCGTATTTCTTCATTTCAAGGGTGAAGGTTTCTGCATGCTGATAATTCTTCAGCATTGCATCGAGCCCTGTCCCGTCGGCTGGCTTTTGTGAGTTTGCAGTGCTGCCTTTTGGTCTCTCTCGAGCTGCAGGCAAGGGATCGTTTGAGATTGTTTCCGCAGAAGGGTTGAAAAGCAACCAACCACCAGTTAGGTGACAGATTACATCTGGCTGGCTGTGTTTGTATTGTCAGTGGAAATCCACATCTCTCAGCTGGGTACCACCTCATCTTATCCTGGTCTGTCTGAAACGCTACTGGTAATCTGACCTATGTCACCAAAACACACATACAGACAACCAGGACTGACTATACTACAAATGCATCCATTTTCAATAGACATCTATCTGATGCAGCAAGCCCAAAGAGAATCCTAGGAAGCAGAGGGCATGAGACAAGGGTACACCCTGGGCAGGACGCCAATTAAACACAAACATTAGTCATACAATTCCCGCAATCTGCATGTCAGCATTACAGCAATTTAAATGCAGGTCAAAGTCATTGACATTTCACCTATAGGTTGCCAGTCTAAGTCCAAAGAGGAGCCATTTTGCTGCACCCTTGAGAAAGCACTTAACCCGAACTGCTCCAGTAAAATAACCAGCTATAAAATGGGTTTTAAGTCATGAAAAAAGCTTTGGATAACTAATAAAATAGTAAACAATAAAACAGCAAGACAATAATGATAGCCTGCAGGTCTATCAACCTTAATCTTTTCAATAGCATGGAATTAGTTATTTAAGCGTTTTGCTTGTTATTTATGCTCTTCCTAAAGCTTGTAATTTTTAGTAAAAGGAACACGTAGCTGCTGTAATAGCCAAATGAAACCTCGAGGGGCTGGTTGGTAGAAAAAAAACATGCGTGGGGATTCCCTAGGACCGGGTTTTAAGACCCCCTGCTCAAAACCACAAGTATGGTGCATGGCAACAAGTCAGATGGAAAATGTAGATTGTGAGCAGCTGTTTGTGCAACCAAAGGAAAAACCCCAGTCAAACACTCTGCTTTTAAAAACTGTAAAAACAAATGTAATAACTAGCGTGTTGCACCTTTAAGGAATTCTGTTCTGTTACTACCAGCCACTAAGATTTTGTCTTATAAAACTCTGGACATCCTAATATTTACAAGCTTCAGGAAGAGAACAGCAGGATTGATTAAATACACATTTATTCAATTTCATTATAAATTGTCACAATATAAATTCTGCTTTCAATTTTTTTTAATTTTATAGTGAAAAAATTTCTCAGATAAGTAAACAAATGAACAAACAAGCAGATAAATGTCAAGTCATGGACTTAGACACTTTAGAGGCTACAGCTTAGACGAAATGTGCTTGTCAGGCTGTCAGAAATACAATCAGCTGTCAAAGCTAATTAAGAGATTGGGTACGGCAGAATCTAACAAACATGGCAGAATTTGAAAGTCGGTTAAGTAAATCTGTGTCACACCAAAGAGTAGTTAAGTTAAAGAAGCCTGCATGGACTTTGCATGAATTGTTCCTAGATGAAAAAGAACTTTGAGGTTGAAACACAAATCTGTGACCTCAATTTTTTTTCATTTGCTTCTTAATTTATGCCCAAGATGGGAGCATTGCATTCAGAGGAACCTTTGTCATGTAAGAGAGTGAGGCTGTCCAGAACCCGTGTGCGAGTACTGAGGTCTACACCAGCTGTGGGGCCTCGCCAAATCGGGCCTTTAACAGGGGTGCACCTTCTGCTTCTGCTGACACCCATCCCAACACTATCACCGCACTCCTTCCATCTACTTCAGAGTGGCCAACAACGTCCCGCCAAGACCCCTGCCGGAAGGTGCGGGGGAGGGGAGGGGGGAGGGGGGGGCTGTTGTGTTTGGCACCTCCTGGAATGTTTTTAAAACCCCAGTATTATGATGGAGTGTGTGCAGTATAAATTTGGCGGGGGGCTTTAGAACGTGCAAACGCCAGCTTCAGTAAGTGTAACTCAGTGTCCTGTACATGGCTTCAGTCTCAATCACAGCACTGACAGGCAAATAACTGTAATGGCGGAGCAGAGGCAAGCCATGACGAGACCGTGAATGACGCACATTATATCAATCCCTCCCTCATTCTCCATCATCTCACCAACAAAGGTTGCTTTTGGGATTTACTGTTATGATTGCAAAGGCAAACCAAAAGATGACCACTGGGATCATCTCCTCAAGATTCAAGATTCTTTATTTGTCACTAATACAAGTGCAAGTAAGATGCAGTGAAATGCACACCTGGTAATGGAACGGTCCTCCTGCATTCATGAGTTCATGGACTACAAACAACAAACGGGTTTATACACTTGGCTGAAGGAGAATCAGTACGTGACTGGAGAGCAGTGGAGTGAGCATGAAATACTGAAAACAAATCATTCTTGCAGTTGGAATTGGCTGGATGTGTGGCACTCTTTAAAAAGTCATAAAAACTACACTGCGTAAATACTTCAGTCATATTAAACTGTGTTTTCAGTCATCAGGCAGCTATTCAGAATCCACTAAATATTATTTCCTTAAAAACTGAGAAAACTACTGAGAAAAAAAAAATCATTCAAATTAATAGCTCATATTTTAGATATAAGCATAATATCAACCTATCACATACTGAAGAGGGGAGATTTGCTTGCGCTTGAAATTCAGTCATTTTGGCAAGCAAACAAAACTGACAACCGAGGCGAAATATTACAAACTGTACATCTTTTATGTATCTCCCCTGGCAAGTGCCCTTTAAAATTCAGCTCATGACCCTGCATAAAACATAAACATTTTCAGTCATATAGAAAAAACAGCAATATTAGCCAGATTTGACTACAGTGAATTAATCTAGTATGGCAGTAGCAGGACACAGGTAAACTGATGCCTCATTCAAGAGTAAGTAGGGAAAAGGGACAAAAAAAATATTAAAAGCTTAAAATAAAATGTGGTGTCTTTCATATTATCTATACACACTTCAGGTGGCCTCATCAAATAGCCAGTGAAATCCCATCTATGAAGAATTAAGAAAGGAAAAAAAAAAAAAACAGAAAAACATGTTTTGGAGAGTTCTTGCCCTACTTAGCACCATTGTTGCTATCTAGGTTGGCATGACAGAGAATGACAAATCTATGCCGTTAAAAGAAGGCGTGCGGATGAAATTACACCTGTTCGTCACAATCGCCTTTGAAATTCGACACCGACCCTGCGTGTTGCCAAATTATTTTTGTAACAATGCGGACTGATCTTTAAACAAGCGAAAATGGGTCGTGATGGCGGAGCGCAGGAGAAGCCGCTGATGTTTAGCAGGACCACTGCGTCACAAGCAAAGACATTTCTGATCTTCCGGTCGCGGCCGCAACATCTCAGCCCCGTTACATATGTAAATCACAGCAATGGATTTAAGGAAAAAAATATATATATGGCACATGAAATCACGACTTCGAATGCTGTAGTTCACCTTGCCAAAACGCTAAATTTAAGGAAACAGTGCAAGCGTGTTGCTATGACTCTGAACAAGGTAACTGTGACGTCCTAAAAGTAGTTGGGCGATTAAGCGTATAGCATATAAAAAATAAATTCAAAAGTACATTTCAAACAACTACTCAAGACCGTAACGTGAGAGGTTTGGTTTGGGTCCATACAATTCCCTGCGTGTCGCTACTTCACGAACACACGTCTTCCAGCGCTAGCGAGGCCCGTTTTCCGTCATGGTTGGCATATGGCTCCCGTGTGCAGCCACATTTGAGACATCTGCTTCAGATTAAAGTCACCTCCATCAGCTCTGCCCACCCAACTCTCGCAAGCCAGGGTGGCCTTCGAGCTCAAAAGACCATGACTACTGGACGTTGCCGGGGAAGTTTAGCATCTTGTTACTTTCCGTGGTTCTCAGACATGTCATCTTAAAAATCCCAGATTAAACGCCCAGGCTTAGCGTGATAAGTGACAAGAAAGTTCAGGATTTAATAATTTTAACATCAGAGTAATAAAATCTGTTATACCTCTATGCATTGCATGTCTAATGCAATCAAACTGACTTGTATATCAAAAAGGGTAAATGAAAACTGCTCCAAGCCATCCGAAACCAAAAAGGGTACTTTCATATCAAAAACATTGATTTCAGGCAAAATTTGATATATGAATACATTCAATACTAATTTCAAAACCATATATAATGATACAAATATTAAATAAAGGAATGACAAATATTTACAGAAGTATATATTCACAAACATATCTAAAATGCCTGTTATAGTAAACATTCTAACCTATATTATTTCTAAATAAGTATCAATAATACCTACTTACTGTCATTCATGAAATATAAGAATTGATAGCTGTAGTTTAAAATGTTTCATGCTCTTTGGCTCTCATGACAGCATCCCGTAGAGGGGAGATAGTACTCGCAGGTTTATGGGGACAGAGTACTCATTTACTTAAGGGAAAAGCAGAGATATTACTCATTGCTTTAAGGGGAAACAGGGGACAGCAGAGGGACATTTTTAAAGGGGAATGGGGACACATATAAGGAAAAAGGGGGGATAAGGTACTTATTTATATACAGGGAGAGAGGGGACTCATTTTTAAGGGGAAAATGAAAGATAGAACTCACTGCTTTAGAGGAGAGACAATACAGTATATCGAGTAAAAATGGAGACAGTAGACATTGCTATACGAGTGATAGGGACAGTACTGAAAGACTCACCGACTGCTCATTGAGATCGTGTGTGTTTTCCATAGGGCCTGTGCTTCCAGTCCTTCCAGTCCTCTCCTGGGATCCAGTCAAACCTCTGTAGGCATGCAGAGATGGCGTCAGACGGGGCAGACAGAGTGTGCCCGAGTTCTCACAATCAGACAGAAATGCTGTGCAGGCAGCCTGCATGCCGACCGGCCACCTCGCTTCAGGAAGAGCCAAAATCGTGCGTGTGAGCGGCCGACTCTGCCGGTGGCACAGCGGGAGAACCTGCGCAGCGGCGGCTGCAGTCTCGCATAAAGAGACCAGTCCCCCCAACAAGGCAAACAAGGGAACCACCTGAGCTTGTTCATTGGGCCCCGAGTGCGTTTTCTGAGGATTATGCGAAACAGACAAACTTAATTAAAGCCACCTGTGTGACAATCTCACCACACTGTTGACATGTACTTTGTTATTCCTCATGACATCATTAAGCTGATTATAATGTGTTGCAGTAAGTCACCCATTCCCCTTAATGTTGAGGCAGAAAATTGACAAGTTTGACTGGGAGGGCCGTGTCCACAATCGCAATGCCGGGAGAAGTCTCCAGAAGCCCATATACCACAGTCATGCACAATGACAAAAACTGGGTACAACAAATAAGTTGTCATCCTTGTTTTTGGCTGCAGATCTACAGCTATCACACCTAAAGATCCACACAACAGGGGTAAAGGCTGTATTTTTTATATTTCTGCAGAGAGGAACAGCAGTTCAGGAGCAGCAGAGACTGCAAAGCCACAGCGGACACTGGGAAGCGTCCCAGCCACCACCCACATGCGGCGCGAGTGAGCTGCTGGGCCCCCGGTGCCGAACAGCACTGCGTCTCTGGGACCTTGGCATTTCCCAGGTGGCTCGATCAAAGCCTTGACTTTTACACACCAACCGGCACGGGGGTGGGGTGGAGGGGACTGCATGGCCCTGAAGATTAATGCTTCATTAGCAGCGCAACTCGTTTATTATCGAAAATCCCACATACGTGATTTCTAATAGCTGTCAGGGCATTATCTGTTTTTTTTTTTCTTTGTTCTAGCAAACTAAAGCAGTCACACTAAGGGGTGGTGGGTTAGACGCCATTGGGGAGGGGGGGAAATGAGACAGCACTGCCGACACTGGAGAGAGGATTTCATATGCCTTTGAGAGCCGGTGACAGTATTGCGAGAGACAGGGAGGATCTGTCCCCTTGGGGCACAGATTCATAAGCTTTCACCTGAGGGACTGAGCACGGTGACGGCCAGGTGTGTACCAGGTGTGGGCCTCTCACCTGAACAGCCAGGTCACCCACAGGCGAACTAGCGGCCTTTCCTCAAACAAATACGCTCAAGTACATTTGCGGCATTAAGCTCAGACGAAGCCTCGACCTTCACTGAATAAGCTACTGTTCCCCCACCCGCCTACGTCCCGATTTCACGGCACACACAGGCCAGTCTGTATACCATAAACACCCAACATCGCATGTAAGCCTGTCCAGCAGTTTCCCCACTCAGCTTGTGCACCCCCACTGTCTTTTGGAGGGCTTCTCTCTCTATGCGGAAAGGCGGTCTTACAGTCTCATACTGCTTACATACAGCTCTGGTGCTCTTTGTTCTTAACAACTGTCCGAATGGAGAATGAATGATGCATTTGAAGGGAGTAAGAGAAAAAAAAGGTGCATTCTGCTGTGTCCTCCTAGGAGAACAGTGCTTTTTAATTAATTTCAGCTCCTCTTCATCTGAAACCAAAGACAATAATGCTTCAGCTTGAAGGTTAGACATGATGAATTGATTTTCTCCTGTTATCTGAAACCTCTACTGAGGACATTTACACATATCTTATTTAGTGTACTGTGATTTTTATAAGCAATTATTCCATTTAAAAGGTTGATATTAAACTTTTCCTACAGAATGATACCAACCTCAGCAATATTTCAGTCATCTCTAATAAATGTGTTTTTTTTAAAAACTTCCAGCGCGTGGTGGCCAATGCAACTAAATGACGGCATATCATACAATCGTAACTGCTATTCTTCTTGATAAAGGGAGGGTTTATTGTATAATATATCATTCCATTTTGATTAATTTGACACTGAAAGTATTACATTACAAACCGTTAAAACAGCCGTTTACTACTAAATTAAATTAATTTCTTTATACTACAAAATGTCAGCAGGAAATACCGTAACTTCCTCAGGATTCCTTTTAAATGGCGCAAAGAAAAATAAGGGTTCAGATTCCCCATTCTTAAACATCAGTTTCCTTTACTAAAAGAAACACGCATTCGCCCCCGCAATGAAATATAAAATAGTTTGCAAATTAATATCTATTACACGCATATGTAAGAATGTAATACTTTAACACCTGACATGAAGGCGTTTCTAAAATTAAACAATATGTACACCTTGATTATGCCTCCAAATATTACCGTAAAAAAACACCGAAAATACACGAGGATATTTATACTCAATCTTAAAGACGATAATAAATTTTAAAGCAAGAATTTTTAATATCGGTCTTTATGTGTCTCTCAGTACCAAACCTGAAGTAAAAATGCGTCGGAGAAGGTTACACAACCAGCGACAAAGGCCTAATAGAAATACATCACAAATAATCCTACAGGTTCCAAAGGTACCATGGCTTTAACACTATATATAATGTGCAATCAGGTTATCGCGTTCATACTAAACGACTGCGAAATATTCCTTCTTTTGAGAGTGTGCGATTCACAATAATAATTTTACATTAAAATATATTCACAGTGATTAAAGAGTTTAATTAGTTGAAAGTGCAAATAATGTAAGGACACGCCCTGCACTTTCGTTATGTTTATTTCTGTAAATTCGTTAACATCACTGAAATCAAGACTCTACGAAACGTTACCTCAACAAAGATGTTAACATCAGAGGACCCGCTATTTAATCTTAATTTATGTCCATCAATCAGTATTCAGCCTTCCCCAAACCAATTTATGATTATATGACAAAGCGTGACAAGGCCTAAAAATCAATTATTCACACTAAAAACATTTACGAATATAAACCATAATATCATTCTCTTGTGATACTAACTGGTGATTTTTTTTAGAAAAGATATTTCCAAAGTCCGAATCAGTTTAGGCCTCGAACGAATAATGGGTAAGTCGTGCTCCAAATAAAACTGTCCGGAGCTCCCAAAACAAAAGAAGTGGGTCGTGAATAAATACGTGTTAAGTATGAGCCCTTAATGCGAAATTCAACCTGTATGTTTTCTGAGGTATCAGATTTTTGAAGTGTCTGTAATGACAGCAAGACAGGCTGACAGCCAAGTTTCAACTGAGGTTGAACGTAGGACCCGTAGTGTCAGGATGAGAATCCTATTTCCTACATATCAAGTATGAACACAAACTCCACGTGGACCCGGAGAGAGATCCTGTTTTCAAAGTAAAAACTGAAGCCACAGACCAACAAACAAACAAGACATCGTGCAGAAATGTGACAAATTCAGGCTCAGTGCGCTTAGGCGCGGACAAGCCCGGTGGGTGTTTCTTTAAATAAACAAACAACAAAACAAACAAACAAACATATAAACACGCGGTGAATTCAATTTTCTTGCAAAGCGGATCAATTAAAATCCCCCGGCTGTCTTAAAAAAATTTGGTACCATATGAAAATTAAATAATTTCTTATCACACTATACCAAGTAATTTTTAAGCAAGCAAAATTATTTATATTAAAAGAACACAATGTAAAGGTGTTCAAATTCATAGTCTACATGGGTTTTCGTGCTCTCGTACGTTTATTTGGTATAATTCTGTTTTACCAGAAATAAATTATGCATTTCTCATTTTAGTGGGAAGTTTTTGATACGACAAAATACAACAAATCGACCGCAAAATAATAATCATTCACCTCCCGACAACTTAACTGAAGGCGAAAGTTCGCGTAAATATTAAACCTTCGAATGTGTAGCGCGTCACCAGTTTTAAGTCAGTTTAAATTTACCGTGAACTGCCAATTAATTTGCTGTATCGTTAATAGGTTATCTCGAAGGAGCGACAGTTCCTTACAAAAAAATGCGTTCCGCGTTTAACAGTAGTTTTATAATATTGCAATAAATGAATACAAGTTTGAAGCGCATTGGCTAAAGAAATATAAGTATCCTAACCTTACGTGGTAGATCGCCGAAGCTTCAAAAAAATATCCCACTTATTCTCCGCTTCATATATTCATTCCATCGATACTGTCATCCCAGGATAGCTCTTAGGGAGATGGGAATTAAAAGCTTGTTCGCTTCTCCCCGCGCTGTCAATGAAATGATGTACTTCTTCGGTGTCCCAGCACTCGGGCTGCCTATAGATACTGCCCGATAACTGTAGCAATGATAGCAAAACAAGAAAGATCGCAAAATAAATTAAAGATAAATAATTCACGTTAAGAACAATTCTGTGCGGTCGTTGTGCAAAATGCTGCCTTGCACCGTGAAAAGTTTTTTTTTCCAAAAATCCTTTTTTTTGAAATTCGGTACAAAAGTTTCTCAAAATACACTCTAACACGCCTCAGTATTAAGGTCCTGGCGCAGCAGCCAATTTAATCACATGGCAGAGCGCATGCGCGGCAGCTGCCATGCGGAAACCATTTGGCAAGGGTTCAACATTAATGGGATACAGCAGGGAAGGGCTGAGGAATCCGAAATGAATTTCTTATTAATAGTTGAGTCCGCAATAGCACTAGAGCTCTGTTATTTATATATTGCATTTCTTACTCTATTTCGCTTTCACAACAATATGGCAATACAAAATAGTTTTGATTATGTTTTGCAGTTAGTTAAGACCGCCCTTTACCTTGAATTATGTTGTATAGTGTATCCGTTGCTTTTCGTTTGGCCCTCTGATTAATTTAATCTTTTGAGGAGTGTTTTTAATGAGATGGACTAATCAAATGCATTAAGGTAGATCCGCCTGAACTACTGTAAACTGCTTTCTCGAAGTTTTTCACGGACCGGGACACCCAGGCATTCACGGTCTTTAGTGTCTTAGTAAGTGTTCACGTTACTGTATCTGTGTACATAATGATCGAGGGCTTCCCGTTTGTCTCGAAATGCGTTTCGGTTAAAGTTTTGTAAATAAACTGGCTTTTGTGTTCTAAAATCAACCAAGCAGCGTTATGTTTTCTCTCTCCAAATAAATACTGGCCTTAGACATTACGAAGTATAGAGACTAAGCGATGTCGTGTGGTGAGTCATGACCAGGAACTGCACGGCCATTCATTTAGAAATTAAAGTGTGTTATTATCAATATGGATGAAAAACAGAAATGTTTATTTTGAATTGAATGCATTCCGCGAGCATATGACCGAGAACAATCAATAAAAAACCCACAAGTCTGGTTGCCAAAAACAGCAACAAAGATAACCAATTTCAGTTTTGTTGTACATCCGTGCCTGCATTTAAGTGGCTGCAGTAAACTTAATTTTAAGGTTTTGCGCCATGGCAAACAAAAAGAAATAATTATAACAATAAAGATCCTAATCACAGTACAAAGTAGTTATTATAATTAAATATTTTGTGAATATATCAAATTTAATAAAAACCCGTCACGCAGATTTTTCTTTTCATGTATAGTAAGTTCAGTACAGCTGCTTCTGTTGTCTTAAATATCCGGATTGATATATGAAGCCTGTTCAAAGAGGCATGATGGCGGGGGTCAAAATGGAATTAATCTGGATGCTAACGTGTGGCGTATGTCGCAGCTACTTACACAGGTGACACTTTCATCCAAAGCAACTTATCATTTCTGACTATTTATATAGCCGGATGTTTTTTCTGGACATATTCACGCCTGGAATCGTGCTCAAGGGACTTAAAACAGGAACAACAAGACCAGTGGTCTGGACCGCCATGTGGGGCAGCATATGTGTGTATATAATGTTAACGTAAATAGCCTACATCCATTTATCTTCTCACCACGGCGACATAAATCTATGGAAAACGTAAATGTGTATAATCCAATACATCATAATCAAGTTTAAAAAAAGTTTCACGAAAATTTGTAATTTTGCCGTTATATTTTCTTAGCCAGTAGTTATATTTTGTAAATGTTTTTGTATATACGGTGTGATATTGAAAAACGCTGGTTGTCTTTGTTGCTTTTCTTGCACTGGATCCTTTGAACTTTTACAGGTAGAAAGACTCAAGCATTTGATGGCAGTCTGGGAATCATTCATGCGACACTTCAGGACATCTCAGCTGTCAGGGAAAATGTGGCATCATAGGTTTGATTGAGATTTATAGACAGATTTTCAAAGCATTTGAAATATTACTTGCTTTGGAAAGTCAGCTGTGATGACCTAGCCCTTAAGGTGCTGGTTCAGACATATGGTCAGGTTTGCATCTTGAGGTTTGGGGTAGTATTCTGGCTCAAATAGTCTCCTGCATGTGAATATTCTGTTATAACATTGGTGCGTTTTCCAGAATTTCCCAATGTGTTCTATGCTTCCCAAATCAGGCTGCCTAACACAATGTCCCCCACCTATTGAACAACCTTTGGAACCTGGAAGTGCAATGGTAACCAGTGACTTTTTGTCTGTTGACCTCAAATCTAGTTATTTCATCTGCAGAACATACTGTACATGAAATTGTAATCTATTCTAATGTTACAATAGCCAAGATTGGTTTCTGTGTGATACAATGCAACTTTTTTTTTTTTTTTTTTTTTTTTTTAAAGAAATGTCCTGAATTTTATGCATTCGGCAGACCGCTGTCAGATTCCTTTGTTTCGTTACTAAAACATTTGTTTGGATTCTGATTCGGAATGCGGCAGAACTTTTTTTTTTTCCTTGATGCGGCCTGGCTTTGTGGAAAGTCTGCTCTGTGTACGAACGTATCAAGGATGGTGACATCAGCGTTTCTGCCTGATCAAGCGAGCTGGTTTACAAATTACACGGTGTTTTCTGCATTTATATGATTTGTTTAAAGTTCTCCCGGGCACTTTCGTTGTTTGTTCTCTGGAATGTTCTCTAACACAAGCCAAATTTCCAGCCCCC
>JAODKF010000045.1:19827347-19837493 GCA_026779585.1 Mormyrus proboscirostris | reverse complement strand
AGATCTTATAAGAAGTTATATATAAGATTTGGATGAACTCTGGATGAATTTTTTTTAATACACAGATCTATCTATCTATCTATCTATCTATCTATCTATCTATATAGATAGACAGATAGGTAGATAGATAGATCTGTGTATTACAAAAAAAATCCATCCAGAGTTCATCCAAATCTTGTCTCACTGGGAGACGAGCTTAGCCTAGGCCCCGCCCTTGAGCATTAAACGCGTGTGCTGGGCCTGAGGCAGAGTATGTCGTCCACGAGTGAGTTTCCAGCTTCTCTATGCCTGGTCTTTGGCTACACGTGTCCATACAGGAGACTTTGTTCTTTGAACGTTATATTGGAGTGCTTATGTGAATGTTTTATGTGAATGTTGTATCAGAGCCATCATGCCAGTGTTATGCAGGGGTCCCCATGTGGATGTTAGGTAGGGATCCTCATGTGATGATGGCCGATGAATTATACAGTAGACCTCGTATATGAGTCTCTGCGTTAACATTGTGCAGAAGCCTTTATATGATGTGATCACTGCTTTTATTTTCAGGATTCTGTGGTTCCCATTCCCCATAAGATCCAGCGCCTTGTGGGGGAGGGGGTTGCTGGTGAGATCTGTGGCTGAATGAGTGTGAGAGTGAGGACAGGATGAGACTTTAGCCAAGCCTCTAACCCCCCACCCCAACCACGAGGCTGTCCTGGGCCCTGAGGAATTACTGCAGACATGGCTGCTGTGTTTTCATTAGTAATGAGCAGGGTGAGGAAGGAATGAAGTCAAGCGAGCACACACAGCAGACAAAAATGAAATAAAAAGGAAGAGTTTGGGGGAGAAATAACCTCGCTGCCGCATCTGTTCCCGTGGGGTTCGTGTCACTGGATGACTCATCTTCTGCCACTGTCTGTTGTCATAGAAACGAGAACCGGTGCAAAAGTACAACAAGGTGCTGCTCCAGGGACGTCAGCTAGCTCAGCGCTATCGTAAAGAGCGCGACGGATCATGGCCGATGGTCGGCCACTCGTACTCTGCCGCAAAACAGACGTCACCAGATAATGAATAGGTGACAGCCTCATTTTCCAGAACCACCGACTTCCCCTACGGGAAACCACTTCTCATCGAAGGCCCTATTAAGCAAATAAGCTATTTAATAATGCAAAGACTAATTTAGCGATCGTATAGGGCACAGAAGTACGGCAATTAGGTTGCTACATAACTGTTTGACCTGTTGCCCAAACACCATGAATGGGGAAACTCATGCGGAGAATCCAATTAACCAATGGCATAAACAGATCCCAAATATGGAAAACACCCACCCATTTCTCCGTTACTACATAATTCTATTGACGAAGGAACTAAAAATACACACCTCACCTTAATTAATTGCCACTAGGCTTTCTTGTTACTTGTTCTCATGACAGAAATGCATTACCATACTTAAGTAATGTACATTTATGTAATCTTACATAAATAAATTTCAAATTTTAGTCTGGTTATAATTAACAAAAACGGTTTTCTAATATTGTAGACTCTTCTGCAGACTGGAATGAGTGACTGTCATTGTATTTTATCACACTTCATTCTTTCTGCCATTACAACATCTGGGACAAATGGAGACACAGCTGTGGACAGTCAGTCTCAGTCCTGTGAGTTTCACAGTTGGACTTTTTTTTAATGATTTGGATTACAGTGCAACTCTTTTAGTTCAACCAGGCGGCCTCCAGTTCAGCGGTAGTGGTGAATGGGCTTTAGAAAAGGTCACCTGAGGCAGTCCTGGGTACATTTGAAAGGTAATTGCAAACTGACATCATCTGCTGCTGTTTGCTCAGATCACACAGGAGTCGTCTCTCCGCTCTCAATCACACTTCTTCCTTAGGGCTTTGGAATTGTCTCACTACGCTAAAACCTAGTGGATGAAATCTCCTATTTCCGTAAGCTAAAGCACAGCAATTGTATTGTTGCATTCAGCTTTTTTGGTAGCTCGTTGGGTTGTACTGCTGCCTCACGGCCTTGCTCTGTGTGTGTGGCTTTTGCATGCTCTTTATTTCTATTAGTTAGGTGAACTAGTATTTAAATTGCCCATAGTGCGTGACTGAATGCCCTGTGATGAACTGGCGTCCCATCCAGAGTGTTCCTTTGCTCTCTGGAATACACTCCAGCCTCCTCCAGAACCCCATACTGGGTAAGTGGTTGGAGGATGGATGGACGTAACTAAAATATTTACAAATCTTATACTGGTTATTGCTGCACCGTGATGGGCATCATTGCCGCTGATATTTGCGGTCAGCCACCTCTGGTTCTGTTAGCTCAGGGGGCGGTACACAGATTAAGGGCTTTCTTGATTCGCTTTCCAGATTAATAACATTTTTCTTCTGCAGCCTCAACTAACCGTTAACTTTGCAGTGAACCAAGTTTCTGCAAGCAATGTAAAAAAAGCAGACACACACACACACACACACACACTGCTTCATTTGTTAATCAAAGTTAATTTCTGTCACTGTTTGATTTATGTCTTTGAAGTGCGAATTTCAAATAAGCAAAATCTCACAAAAGCATAAACCGCTGTTACGTTCTGGCTGAAATCCGCTTAGGCCTCGCAATAGGATTGCAGCACCGTTTCATCTCAAAGCGGACAGAAAACAGCAGACCTAAAATAAACAAACCATTAAATAAGAGGCCTTTCTAAACACAGTTATGAAATGGACTGTGAATTTTCCAATCGCTTTTTGTTTATTACCACTAATAAATCAAAGGCAGAAGTTTGAGTAATTCAGAAAGCAGCATTTTTTTTGTTGCCCATTTTAACATGAAAAATACTTCTTGTTGATTGACAGATGAAGCTGGGGCCAAAATGATCATGTCATATTGGCGGAAAACTGCAGCCAGAGGTTAACAATAGCTGCTCGGACCATAACAGACTGGCAGATTTTCACAGCCAGGGTTCAGCTAAGTCACTGTAACCGAAATACATTTCAAACATTTTGAAAATTAAGGGTTTGGTCATATATATGGTACTTTCAATCTATTGCTTGGAATCTAGAGTACACTTTTCTTATTTTTATATAAATATCTGCTCTGGCTCATTTCAGAGTTAAGAAAATAAAACATTTATATGAATTGTATCGTGAACAAATGGAAGATTGATTATATTCCTGCACCACCGGGGAAATTGAGTATAATTACATCAGTTATTATTTTCTTTTTTTTTTCAAAAATGAAATATACACATTAATCATGCTAGGAAGCTTTGGTTTAAAAGCATTTAGCCTTGTTTGCACAATGCACTGGAAATGACGGTGCCAGGGAAATTATCAAGAGAATCAATCATCGCTGGCAGTTCTTTTTCCACATGCCGGGCGAGCACGTGGGAATGGCCCACTCCCTTAAATCAGGAGAGGGCTCAAGCAGGAATTTATTTCCTGGCATCCAGGACAGGACCGCGGTGCATTCCACGCACAGGACAAAAAAAAGAACCTTGCTCAGCAGAAAATGATTTGCGGTGGACCGAGGCACGCGCTTGTTGTATTGTTGCATTTTTTTCATTTTATATTTAGTTTGTATGGCAAACTCATCAATACAGGAATGACCCAATGTCAAAGAGAGCAGAGTTGCGGTTTGAGCGCAAGTCGCCTGGAAAATAAGACGTTCCCCCGCTTTGCCGGGGGAGGAGGTGCGGTCAGTGTGTTAGGCCGACGGCTCCAGGTGAACCAGAACATTCTAGGCACTGCTGCGATCAGGAGTTTGGGGAAACAGACAGCCGTGCCGTTGACACCATCCTGCCAACTAGTTCACCTTCCCCAGGAGACCATTAATCACTGCAGCGAGACACAAAGGAGGAGCCAGCCCTGGGTGCCTTGTATTACGAGGTCGTTCTGAACTTGGGCCAAGGCAGTGTACAGTGATGAAGACACAGGAAACGGAACACAGGAGGTTAGCAAATCTGGGTCCCCTCCCCCCATCCAGGAGAGGCACAGAGGGTGAGGAATACCCAAAAGGCAGGCGTGTTCCACAATCCAGCAAAATATTTGATGAAAGTACAGACACTCATCTACTTGTGAACAAGATACATTCCGAACGCCCGTTCATAGCTTGAAATGTTTGTAAGTTGTTATTCAACATCATTTTAAGGGTATATGCAAGTACAAAGAAGTAGGATGCTGGGAGTACACACACTATGCTGCTGCGCGGTGGGAGTAGCGGCCAGAAGTCATACTATGTGGAATTGGTGTGCAGAAAAAAAAATTGATGCTGTGGACAGGAAACAGGAGCCCAATGAACACAATTTGGACTTATAGTCCTTTTCGTTTGTATGTCTGAAAGTTCGTAAATTGAAAGTCTGTAAATAGCGTGAGCATCTGAACTGCAAAGTGAAGAAGCCAGCATGAGATTTGGAGTGACAATCCTATTGTTTGGGCAGATGGAACCTATGGGACATTTTTCCTGCTCTGTCTCCAAATGTAGATTGTCTTCAGAATCCAACAGGACAACAAGTATATGTGCCCTTTTATGGATCACACGAGTATGCTTAAATTATCCAGGATATTACACTACTGGACCAACAAAACACAATGTCCTCCTCTGGAATGAAATGTTCCCTTTTGCTGACTGCTAGTGGACGCATCGTATAAGTGGCCAGAGAGAATTTAAAAAGACTCTTTTCCAGTGGAAGTCTTCTGGAGAAAGGCCTTGCTTTAAACCATTAGACATCACTTTCATAGAGAAGCTGTGGCTGAAACTCTGCCATTAATTACAGCTGCTCCATTCTCCATTTACTTTGGCTGAAGTGTCGAGAAGGCAATTATAAAAGCATTTAATTATGCATGTTTCAGCATGGACTGATTAGCCTGCTATGTGTATTTCAAGGCAAAACAGTTTTTTACACAAGTAGTGGTGTCGGCTGCTCCCTTACTGCAGAGATCTCCAAAACAATGGCATGTTTGCACAACCGTAGACAGTTTGCTTATTGAATTGTCATTCATGGGCTCGCGTTCGATTCGTGACGGGAGGCAAAGAAATGAAGCACCACTGGAGGGAGACGGCGATGTCCTTTCCCATAATTTGCTTATAGAACGACCCACAGTGAATACAGAAATGCTACATGCATTTAATTTATTTGCTAGTTATCCAAAAAAAAATGATACGAGTTTCTGAGAATGCTGGGCCAGACAATTAGGGCCTTGCTCAGGGGGCCAAGCACTAAATCATTTAGCTGATCCAGAGATTCAAACCAGCGACCTTCCGATCACGCACGCAGGATCCCGACCCGCTAAGCCTCACACCACAATGTGCTGCTTGCGTGCTGGTGTGGTGAACCCCAGAGGAGGTCCGGAGAAACATACCTCCCTAGACCCCTTATCCCAGGGTCCATCTATTTTGACAACCACCACTGGTGGTTAAAAAAAACAAAAACAAAAATGCAAGCAAACTTTGATGGACGGTCAACATTCTCCCTGCCGTTGCAGCAGAAGAACAGGGTTACTGTAAACATCTGCCTGGCTCGACCTTTCTGCACAAAATTCACTGATCTCCCGGGGGCTGCTCTGTGGAAAACCTCTCAGGGCTCTTGGCGGGGGGGCTACGTCATGGCGCCCACCCTGAGTCGGGGACGATCGCGTGGCTCCTGATTGCACATGGCGACGGCCTCCAGAGCCCGGGACGGCCCATCTGCTCTCTGTTAGCATCCCCCTCTCTGCATTCATTTTCCGACTTGCGGTCTGGACTTCTTCAAAGCTACAGGCTAAATTTTGTATATCCCGTTCTGTTCTCCAAGTACAACATTTTAATCAAAACTGGCACGAGTGATTGCCCCAGTTACATTCCCTGGCAATCAACAAATTGTATTGTTTCCTATTATTTAGGGATTTGGGGCAAAATGTCCTTAATAATCAACCCAGAGGACCCTAGATAGCCATATCAAAGAAGACTCAAGATGCATATAATTTTAACGTTTTATGGGCTTGAATTTTGAATTTATTTATTATGTTATTAAACCTTTCAAACAGACTCATGGTCATTAGGGTAGAATAAACAAGCATCCTGAATGCACCAACAGGGCGGCCTCGATGGCGCGTGTGTTGAATCAGTTAATCTGTCTCTTGCGACTCCTATCTGCTCGCCCCAAACTCTTGAACCCCGTCACTGGGCTTCCTCGGCCCTCTCACATTTTTTTGGATTTTTGTGTTTTCCAATTGCAGTGCTTGGCAGGGTGCAAAAGCAACACACATCTTAGAAATGTTTAAAGACACATAAACATTTTGATTTTCATTTTCCCTGGTCCTCCGAACATCAAAATAAACAGATCTGTTTCACAAAAGCTGCCCTGGACCTTCGAAAACTTGCACTTGGGGCCAAGGGGGGAGAGAAGCGGCCCGTCCAGGAAAACTGAGTCGAGAGAATGCTCCACCGCACAGGAGTGTCCGGTGCAGGGAGAGAAAGGAGCTGACGTGGCCCGCGCAGTGGGGGAGGGGCAGCGAGAGGTCGTAACCACGCTCGCATATCGCTGCGGAACACCAGGTGGCGTAGCGGTTAAGGAGGTCAGCTGTAGGCCGAAAGGTTACGGCCAATATCAGAAGTCTATTTTACGAGCGCCCTGCCCGAGTCCCCGTAGTAAATTTGCAACTGTAAAAATATTTCAATTGTAAAATTGTAGACGCATCGTAATAAGTCTTTGATGGCTTCTCATCCAGTGAGAAGAGGACCTTATCCAAGGATGCTCAGGGCATATGGAAGGGGACACCCTGGGCAGGATGCCAGTCCACCACAGGGCACACACAAACACACACAATATCACAGACTCACAGACTAAAGGTGTTTTCAAGACATCACTGCGCTTAACCACATGTTGGATGGGACTGTGGGAGAAAACCAGAGTGTCAGAGGAAACCCAGGCAAACACAAGAGGAACACGCAAGCGGCACGCAAACGGAACGGGTGGGGGGGTAAAACTGACAGCCGAGAGGCCGTTGTACCACCCACACACACACCACAGGCTAATTAAATGCTGGGGGTGTCAGTGTGTGGGAAAGCACTGCTCAGCAGCTGCTAAATTTGCCCCCCTGACTTTTCCAGGCTGCTGACGGCAACGCATGGTGACCCCCCCCCTCTCCCCCAGGAGCCGTGAACCTGTGTGCCATTGACGTGCTGTCATATTGATGGTGCTGTTACCCTTCTTCTGGAGAAGAAATGGCCTCACCCCCAGCCACTTGTGTTTGGGGGGGGGGGTAGAATGTCCTCCAGAGGTATTCGATAGGCCTGGGGGTGCTGCCCCCCCCCCCCAATGGTCATGGTCATTCATTACAGCACCTTAACATCAAAATGTACTGCTGCTCAGAAATGTGTGTGATTGAGTCGAGTCTAAAACTGAACTTAATCAGCTACTAACACTAAACACAGCTAAAAATAAGTGAATGTGTGTTAAATTTATAAAAGGTTTTTTTCCATTCATATAATGTTTAATTCAGGAGAGAGCTTTAAATGTGTCACTGATCTATTTGCCCCTTTACGCTGAGGTTCCTTGCAAGAGCACAGAGAGCTGACCCAGGTGCGTGGAGTCCATCAGACCCCTCGGACCCACACAAATGCTGGAACACTCTTCAACTAAATCGCCGCTCACAGGGCCAGGGTCCAAGCACTAGTGCTGGAAAAATAGTTGCCGCATTGTCTGAAGGCTCGCTTGACGAGATGGCTTCCCGGTTATGGTTCTTCTGGTCCGTATGTCTCTGCCACTGAT
Source organism: Mormyrus proboscirostris (assembly GCA_026779585.1). Taxonomy (NCBI): domain Eukaryota; kingdom Metazoa; phylum Chordata; class Actinopteri; order Osteoglossiformes; family Mormyridae; genus Mormyrus; species Mormyrus proboscirostris. The sequence continues at coordinate 19,829,773 of JAODKF010000045.1, read as the reverse complement.
TGGGCCAGCATGTTCTGATCTCATGTGACCTCGTTTGTTCTGGTCGAGGTTCCCAGCCAAGAGTCTGTACGATCGGGCCAAAGGAGTCCAGTCCAGGACGTCACACCCGTTGGAAACCAGGTGTTGATCAGCACCCCCTGCCCCCCCCCAAAGTATGCAATCACATCCACCCAACACCTGCCTGCCTGCACCCCCAACTCCCCAACCCTCAAACCCAGTGTCCAAATAGCGTGGGAAGCAGTTACAGCCCTCCGTGTAATCAGGGTGGCTATTCAAAATGAAGCACAGCCAAATATCCAATATATACCCATTTATTTATTTATTCCATTTTCTGCATTTAATTTTATAGCGTGACACTTTTAGATATTTACAGCCTACAGTTTGGGTTAAAGCCGAGGGGCTGTAATTACATACGACATCCTGACGTTTCATCGCACTGTTTTTCTTTAGATTTTACGCTCAACAGGTGTTAGATTTTTATTTGTATCTACAGCATTTGTAACTGAAGGCTAATTTATTCTTCTACATTAAATCGATGCCAAAACAACGGCGCAGCCGTGGACCCTACACCGTGGCCTGACGTGCACCTATCCAGAAATGTAACTACACATTACGGTGACACAGACTGCAAGAACTGTGATTGGTCTGTTTGGTAGTGTTCGTTTTTTTATGGGAGCGAAGCAAGTGTTCATCCCAGGTGTACTTATAGCGCTTTGTAGAAGATCGACATTTTTGTGTACAGGATGTTTGGAGCAGCAGAAATATAACCAAAACTCCATAAATGGATACGAAATGTTTGATAGTTTTTTTCTGTTTCAATTGCGTGATTCAACAATCGCAGGGTAGGAAGACAATAAATGCAACCTCCAAAGCTATGTATCAGCTAGCGTTTTGGTAGTGGAATTGTTGAGCTACACAGACACACCAGCACACAAGTATAAATTCTCGCAAAGGCGTGGCCACTTTCATAGGTCATGGTGTTGGCCACTATTGTAGGTCACTGCACAGGCTTGATGCTGATAGGCCTGTTAGTGTAGTGCAAGCTAAAACCCTGGGTTCCTTTAAATCAGAGCTAGATAAGATTTTAACGACTCCGAGCTATTAGTTAAGTTCTCCCCAAATGAGCTTGATAGGTCGAATGGCCTCCTCTTCTTTGTAAATTTCTTATGTTCTTATGAAGTAAAATCGGCGTTAAGATGTAGGATTTTGGTGCTTTTTGTGTGATTTGAGGTGATTCTTTCAAGATCACAACAACATGGACGACAAGCACCACTCCCCATGGGCATAATATCAATAATAAATTATAATTATTTAATTAATATAGTATAAATATCCAGAATATTCCACGGCATATTTGTTGACAGAATGTCATGGGCTAATTCAAGCAGTTTGTGTGACTTCTAAACTAGTGAGCAAAAGCTTCACACGTAGATTGCAAAAATGCTCCTGTGCCGTCTTATTGCAAGAGGCTTCCTTCCCGTTAAGCAAATCACGCCTGATTCATGCTTATATTTCTGACTTTTCATTGTTTGCTTGTCTAGGCGAAGAACAGTGGCGCCGATGAGGCAGTATTGGAGTTTGGGGCCCCGCTTCTCCTGTAGGGTGGTGCTAGCCGGGGTGCAGAAAACCGTCTTCAGCTACGTCAGCGATTAATAGTCAAGACAAAGCCGAGATGCTCGGTGCCTCTCTTCTTAATGACATTATATTTGCATTTAAGTGAAGCCCCGGCACTCACATCGATCAATTATTGAACAGCGACAAGTTCAACGGCCCCGAAGATTATCTAATAAATTAAAATCCAATACAACTCTTGACTATTTTAACCCCACTAAGGTAATCAATGTGGGTATCTGGTTACGGGTAATGCCTTCATTTCTTTAATTAGTTTTTGAGAGCTGAGGAAAAGGCGCCCTTTTCACCCACTGTCCATTTGCCATGATGGGGTGTCAGAGTGTGTTGGGTAAACATGATTGACAGGCCCAATCTCTATCCTGTCAGTGGCTGGAGGTCAGTACTGGGAAGGGCTGATGTTTTTTTAACGAGGCGACGCGGCGTTGGGTTTCCTTTGAGCGTCGTGTGAGCGTTCTCGGTGGCTCTGTGATTGCCACATACAGTATTTAAAGGGAAACTAGCGTCCCGGAGGCCTAGACGTTGCGGTCATTAATATATGGCCGGGACCTTTGTCATTTAACGTATTGAAACCTAGGTGATGCCACTAGAGACTGAAGGGAACTTGACGTTGCTTTTTCTCCCCCCCTCCTTATTGGTTCTTTTTTTTTTTTCCTTTTTTTCTTTTTAGCAGACGTCTCCTGTGTGAAGCTCTTTGCAGGTAATGGATCTGTGGAGCGAAATCCGATCTCCGACCACCCCCCCCCCCCCCCCCCCCCCCCCCCCCCCCCCCCCCCCCCCCCACCCCCCCCCCCCCC
>JAODKF010000045.1:19777564-19799462 GCA_026779585.1 Mormyrus proboscirostris | reverse complement strand
GGGGGCGGCAAATACAAACCACAGGGGAAGACCATCATGTCTGATGGTACTAGCTCATAGTACTGACTGGACCTCAGAAGCTCCTATATTAACCCCAGGGAAAATCTGTAGTTCCTGAACAAAAGGAACAAGTCAAATTAATTTTCCCCCTGCCCTCCCATGGCTTGCTCTGTCCTCAGGAGTCAGGTGACACTGTCCAGTGGTCCTCATTCTATCTCCATCTCCAGGATGACAAGCGGTGCACTGGCATGTCCTTCTGGACTGGTGAGCGAGTGCAGTCCACAGACGCTGAGCATAAGAAAGATTCCGCGTGTCCTATCATAAAAAAATTACTATGACAGGGTGTCCTTAATACCACCTGGCTGATGGATTTGGTTTGCTGTGCATAAAATCATTCATATGCCAATTATCTGGCAAAGGTGTGGGTAACAGATAGATTCCGGCTGCATGATAATCACTGATGAAAATGCTGAGGTCAACCGTGGAAATTCATCATATCTCATCCGGCATGAAAGAGGATGCTGTTGTATGTGGGGGATTAATTTAAACTAAATTAATTATAACTATTACGTAATTATGTTTATCTTATTCAAATTATTGAATAAGATTTCGGAGTAGCATTCGCTGGGATTTCCTTAGCCTTCATGTTCAGGTGTATTAATAATATATAAGATAAAGTTCTTCTCAATAGCAAATAAATGCAATGATAAAACATGAGTACTCAAAGCGCTCCACAATTCATGTCTCATATTCACCCATTCATCCACACACCAGTGGCAGAGGCTGCCATGCAAGGCACCAACCTCCTCACCAGGAGCAATTTGGGGTTCAGTGTCTTGCTGATGGAGTCAGGATGAACTGGGGCTTGAACCTGCAACCCTCCAGTTGCCAAACAATAATGCTACCTCCTGCGCCGCCATGCATCAGGAACAATGACATGCTCTTACCCCCAACAAACTGATAAGAAACCCCTGGCTAATACTGTTGTTCTACTTATTTATCACCGTATCCATATATACTTAACCACATTACAGTGCTACAGAAATCACTGTATATTGATTCTCAATGAGCTCTAAGCAAGCAAACAATGAAAAATAATCGCCAAAGTATTTTTCCGTGAAAAGATACATTTATGTGTGAATGAGGCTTTTTAATTGTGCCAGGAGGTGTGAAATCGCAGAAGTTCTGCAGTTCATCACTGAGTGTTACAACAGCCTCCCAGTATGCAACCGTGAATCCAAGGGGTGGATTGTTCTGGAGGGCGAGGGGCTCCGTCAGGGGACCTGCTGTGTCTTATCTTACAGAATGACGCTTTGTCAGTGATAACGGGACGAGGTGTAAATGAGCAGGCCGGCCCTGGGATTGCTCCTCATGCTCTGTGGTAAGGTGTCCTATGAAGTTTTGTAGTGTGGCAGTGACTGGATTCTACTCACGCACCAGTATGAACAGGATGCACAACACAGAAACCTGAGATCTCCCACGTTAATATGGAACGTGCAACTATCTGTTTACATAACACACGTCTGTCACACGTAGCAGACACGCAAGTTCCCGAAATAGGCTTGCTTACCACTACAGTTTGTCTGTGTGTGTGTGTGTGTGTGTGTGTGTGTGCGTACTGACAATATTGAATTCAGTCTTGTTTGATGTTGGCTTTGGTCAGTTGGTTGAAAAATGAGATATATATTTATATGAGTTTACTAAAACAATTTAGAAAAAGTGCCATCCTGAAAAGAATGTCAACTAGAAAAACAATGCAAAAAAAAGCAATCACCATCTTGATTGTACCTGTAGCTCAAAAATTAAAACATACTGATAATAATCTAGTGGTTGTGGGTTCTAATCCCAGGCAGCCTCGATTTAAAAAAAAAAACTAAAATTTTAAGAATAGAATAGTGACTTATTGTCATTCAGAACATTCAATGGTTAGTGAACATCGTAATGAAATTATGTTGCATTGACTCACCATCGGCCATTTCCTCGTAACCTTTTCCTCCAATGTTTCGCCGCAGTCGAACGAACAAATGCAATAAGCTGATTAATTTTCCGCACTTCTGCACACAGGTTGGAACTGATAGAGTAGCTGATAGACCTCTGAAAGAAATGTAGCCATGTGTCAGAGCGCGTGCTACATATCAGCAATGTCTAAGGAACAGCCTGCCTTTGTGAGGGAGACCACATATGACAGTAAGAGGAATGCACTGGTTTTAACTACAGTGTACTGTGAACTGCAGTACCGTGGTGCAGGTGCGCATGCATACCCTGAGCCCAAATTTGCAGAGAGGATGCTGCAGAATGCCAAGAAGCCCCCCCCCCCCAAGCATAAGGGCTCCACACCTGCCCTACTGTGCACAGAAGTCAACGGGACTAAAGCTGTTTTCATTAGTAACTTGTTCCTGTTATTAAATGTGTTATTAAGGTTAAATGTTATTGCTCTGAAACATTTCAATAGTGTCTGTTTGTGCAGATTAACTTTTTTTCTGGCTGTTTTAAAATTAGCGTGTTGTCACGTGCCACCAGCTGTCGGTGGAACTCAATGTTTGCATAGGTTGAGAATATATTGCGGTAAATGAAATTTAGCGATGCATTTAGTGTGTCACCAAGTTGTAGCGCTTCAGACAGAGAGTGACATCACTTTCCGGGGGGTCTGTTTACCTCAGGGACCAGCCCACTGTTGAATCTGTGACATTTCTTTTTTTATTGGCAACCAGATTTGATGAGCGAGACGGTGAAAAGGAGCCCGGTGCTCTCCAGACCTGTGTTTGTAAACATCCGTCACGAGTGAGTTGAGGAAAAACAGATACGCAGTGGCTTCCTATTTCGTCTAGGATGGCCGGGATGCTAACGGGAGCGCCGCTGGGATGGGGACAGGACGTTGTTATGAAATAAACAGCCATGATGCATCAAGCAAATGGTTTAGCCATAAGCCTTTGTTTTAATTCCATCAGCCTGAAATTTAGTTTATCTGTGTTTCATAATAAATGATATTTAGAATATGCTGGCATATAGGGGAGATAAGTGACAAAACACACATACAACTCTATCTTTGTTTCAACAAATAAAACTCACATAACAAATAAACACAATATATTTTGGAATGAATGCATTTGTGTTTTACAGAATTTGTATTTATCCCAAAATTCTTCATATGAATGTGCTATCAGTTTTTTCCAGATACATTTTTAAGAATAAACATACATTTGAAACTAATTTTTTTTAGCCATCAAATGTTAGGGAACTGGCTTTAATTGGTAGGATTTTCCTCTAGAAGAGACAAGTATTGAAGCAGAAACCGTGTCTAACCCTCTTCAGCTTTTACAAAAAGCAGACGTGTGACTAGAAACTGCAGAGGTGTGTAGTTATGGAATAAATATGAAATACGTAGAAGAAATGGGTGAACAGAAAATATGACTAAAGTATATATTGTTCGGGTCTCCCTTTGCTTTTGTCTCTTTGAGGGTCACCCTCAGTTGATGATGCAATACGTCCCCCCCCACCACAAAAACTGGTTGGCTTTTCCCCAGCCCGGCCAATTGCAGACTTTACAGGGCACCATCAGTGCCTGATATAACTGAATGGAAGTGCCGGTGAGGTACGGCTTCCCAGCATTGCTCCCCCTCGCTTATTTTGACAATTTATTTATTTCATTTACCTTTCATTTTTTCTCATGCTGCTTCTGGCTGGGGGCGGAGAGTCTAGTGTAAAAAGTTCTTTAAAATTGTCTTGAAATCATCCTTCATGTCACATCCATCCGGACAAACTCGTTGTTTTTTTATTATACTTGGCCAGTTAGATGTTTCTGAGTCTGATTTTAATACCTCCAATGGAACAGAACTAATATGTTTAGTTGCTGTTATGTATCAGATGTGTACTTCCTGTAACGTCCATGAAATGACTTGAAACAGACCCAGCCGCGCTGCTCGAGACAGGCAGCTAGAGGGGGGATAGATTGAAATGCGAAACGACACAACAATCGCACAGAAATCAGTCCAATTGCTTTACGTATCTCAGGTTTTCTGCACAGTAATGTCCAAAAATTGATCTACTGTCCTTCCTGTCTTGTCACTTTATTTTTTTATTAAGGCCTACTCACAGAGCAAGCAGTTGCTCGAGATGAAACTTTTCTCTGAACTCGTTTGTTTATATTCTTACCCACTCCTCATTAATGCAACAGTATTCTTTGTATGTCTAAAGAATATGTCTTATCTATGTGTTGTACATTCTAACGAGTGCAGATAACTATTTTTAAAAAGTCATGTTTTAGTATCCTTTGGAGTCTAATTAACCGTAGGAAGCAGGTAGAGTTGAGCATTGCAGTGTGAAAGGTTTGGCAGCGATAATCGTGTACAAAGTTTATGTTAAATACTTTACATTAGACAGGACAACAACATGGAAGTAAAAAGCACATGCCGTTGTTCTTCAGTTCAATTTAAAATCAACATCCAGTACTGAAAGCTTTTTAAAAATTATTGCCCTTATCGCCCTTCTTTGTGAGCTGCAGCCAGGTCTGTGGGAGTATCACTCCCTGGGGCCTCCTCAGTGATACCTGTGTCAGACATGCCCCCACCCCCCGACACTCCCCAGATGTGTCCTTCCCGGTCCTGCTGCGTTTCTCACCCCTAACCCCCCGGTTCTCACCTCTGAGCTCTTGTCAGGTTAGAATGGACTTTGTCAAAATCCTGGAGATGGATATTACCTCCATGTTTTACCACTGCGCTTACACGCTCCATCTGAAGTTCACGGGTAGTACTTTTATTTACCTCCGCGGCTGCTTCCATCCAAAGGGACATACATTTTTGTTTGTTTGTTGAGACAGCAGAGTCAGATAATCCCTGGAGGAATTGGGGGTTAGGGGCATAAGAGTTAAAATCACTGTGTGTACCCAGGGATTCAAACTAGTAACTGTCTGATATTAGGCAGTGTCTTAACCCATTGCTCCTTTACTGTACAATCTATACGTGCCAAGCTGATAGGCTCTAAACCATTATAGCGGCACCCGTCGGAGCCCCGCGGGGCGTGTGACTGCCTGAGCTGGTCTGGTGCTGAGCTTCTCCCAACATCAGCTGCCCCTGGAAGACGTGGATTAGACTTTGTGTTATCTCCCCATCTGCTGAAGGGTGTTTGAAAAGTAAGAGCCCAGTGTTTACTCTAGTGGACATGAAATAAAAAAAGAGAAAGAGCATTGAGTCCCAGAGCACCGCGTCTGCTCCAGCGAGGAGCGGCGTGGCAGTGCGGTTTATGGAGCGCTTCAGCTGCAGCGGCAGCTGGAGGGGCCTTGCGGACCATATTTATGGAGGATCTGCCAGACGTATTTATGGGAATGCATGCACGCCGCCGTATTTACCGGCAAGCTGGATGCCGGGATCCAAACTCTTGTCACTTGCTGTGTTTAGTTTGATCGCCTTTGTGCAGCCTGAACTTCCTGTCTGGGTCTGCCGCTCAGCTGTCGGGAGGCCCACTGGGCCGGTGGCTGAGTCGGGTCCTGCTGAGGGCCTGGCAGGGCGTGGTGGGGCCGTGATGATACAGGGGACTGCCCAGAGCGTGTTGAAGCTATGCGACACTTTGGGTTAGAACATGACTGTGATAAAACTGTGTGATGAAAGGAAACTGCCTTTCAATTGTGATCTAGTTGATGATACATGATTATCCATGCATATGCTAATGTATTGGGTTGCCATGCTACACCATCAATGTAGCTGGTGCCCCCTCACTACACACCCCCTGCCAAATGCATTGTGAAGTAAAATGGGCTATTGTCATACCATTCCAATACAGATATACAGTCACAGGAAATACTGTCGTTTTCCTCGAATGCAGCACAGAGCAATAGTGACAGGGGAGAGTTCCTGGTGTATTGGGTATATAAATTGGATAATTTAATGCCCAAAAGTTTCCAAAATTGTTATATTCATCCATCCGTCCATCCATTCATCTTCCCTTACGACTTATACCATACATGCCATGGCAAGCATATCTCAATAATAAAATAAGACTTTTTAATAAATGAAAGAACAATCTCTTCAAATATCCATTCTCTCCCAAAGTAAAGTGTCTAAACTTTCTAACTTCTGTCTTTTTCATTGTAAAATCATTATGCTTTTCTAACAAGGCGGCAGGAGTCAAATCACCTTACATTGCATCGCATCACATCACATCACATCGCATCACATCGCATCACATCGCATCACATCACATCGCATCGCATCACATCACATCGCATCGCATCACATCGCATCACATCACATCGCATCACATCACATCACATCACATCGCATCGCATCACATCGCATCACATCACATCACATCACATCGCATCACATCACATCAAAATAGAGAGGAAGTCACAATACCCATAAGACCTTCTCTATAATATTTCTCAGTATTACTCATTTAATAAGGTTTAACCGTTCAGTCTCTTGCTTATGTTTTTTTTTTTTCATAACACTCCAACAAAGCACTATATTATAACCTGTGAACGTTTCACAAAAACAGCTACGCAATGTTTCAAAAACTCTATATGAAAAATATGCAATATGTTTATACTACATCTTGGTGTATCTTTCATGCAATTACGTATGTATCTTTCCTCTTTATACATAGAAAGCTTTACTTTTTGACCGCTCTGCTGCTCTTGTATATCGTATAAAACTTTTCTATCCGCCCTCTTGCCCCCCACCTTTCCATCCACGTAGTTGTGGATGATTCTCTCTGAAAGGTCATGCTCAGTGTGTCTGCTGACTCGCACGGTTCTTGAAGAACCTTCCAGACTTCCACAGTAAACGACTGATTCATTTATAGGAAATATCCTCAGCGTTTCGCCTCGCTGTAAGCATATCGCGCAAGATGAACGGAAATGACAGAATCCACAGGGAGCCCAGAGGAGTAGGAATTACAGCGTTGCCCCGGCATAAGTGTTACGGAAAGCGGCGGCTGCCAGACACAGAGCTGGTGTCTTTCCAGTTATGACCTCAAAGTTGCATGAGATAAATCCACAGGCATGACCGATAGCCGACTCGTGTTGACGGAGTTTAATGCTAAAAATCCCCCCTTCCTGCAGGATGACATTTAACATGTCACCCCACCCTTCCCTACAAGCCCCCTCCCCCACAGACACACACCGCTGGGGAGTTGTATCACTTATGAGGGGGGACTGTTAGTGTCGGTCGCCCAAATTCTCCTCTGGGAGGTTTGGGGAAGAGACAGAGGAGACTGAGACCAAATCCGACATCCCGCTCTCCCCCAGGGGAGCTTCCCCCCCACCCCGGCCCCAGATAGAGGCGACCAAGCCGGAATGCCAATTTCTCTCCCCGTATCCCATTCCACGACCCTGAGTTTAGCGACTTTAACGTTGCTTATCACTTCCCCAGGAGTCACAGAGACTTGTGCCGAAAAAGCACAACCGAGAATTTGAGGGAAGAAAGATAAAACTAGGAGCTTGACTGACAGATGCATCCGGCCACACTCAGAGAGGCGCAGGAACCAGGTGCGGGGTGTCCTGTAACCGAGCATGAAGTGTAAGACATTAACGAGAATCGTTAGCTTCGGCCCAAGAGTACGCAGACCTCAGGCTGGTACTGGCTGCCCCCGTCACCCAGAAGTACAGAAGCCAGGCAGACGGCTTGTTTACACAGGTGGGGGCCCCCAGGAACCGCTGTGGGGCATGGCTTATCCCTAGAGTCCGCCTTCGTCCTAAGAGAACATTGGCAGGGACGCAGAAGACTCCCCCCCCTCCTATCCTCTTGCACAAGGACCTGTGTCCCCCACCCCCTGGCCATCAGCCCTTACAAACGTGGCCACGAAGCTAGTTGGGAGAGAAGAATCAAACCAGTGCTAACGTAAACACGTGAAAGATCGGGGTTCAAGAAGTCACCGCTCAGCCGCCCGTACTGGAAGGAAAAAAAAACACCAGACAGGGAGAGCTTATTGGTGCACATGCATCATCCTCAGCGGGCAAGTTCATTGGTGTGTGGGCAGTGCGTGCAATTGACCTCAGGGCTGTCACCAGGGTGATACTCGTCAGTTGATGCAGAAAAGCATCCTAGGAAAGCTGAAGTCCCATTCTTCCAAATTTGGTTAACTATGTTTACATCAAAATCATAACTATATATTCTCCTCTAGACGTGGTGGTATTCATTTTTTTGTGGTAGTTGAAATCAATAAATGCAAAATTGATTATTGATGATTATTATAACGATTCTTTATTTGGAGATAAAGCTGTGTCCTTGAAGTTTGTATATACAAGTCATTATTTATATATAATCTTGACATTTTAGAGGTGACTTTGAGTTGTCAACAATGATATTGTTTTTCAAATTTATATTATATATTGATATATGCATTTGTCTGTTTTGCTAGATTTAACTATGTTAGGGTTAGAAAATTAAAATAAATTAATATTAATAGAGTATATTTGAGCCCTGCGTTACAAAAATTGGGGAGATGAGGGGTGACCACCAAACCGTCCAGCTCTCCTGAGATGGGTCATTCAAAGATCTGAGTAACGGGACTAAACTTTCCCATAATGCTGTTCTCCGTCAGGGCACAGAAAAAAGCAGGCCCAGGAAGCGGCAAGCGGATCCTCGGGAAGGTGTTGACATGAGCGCTGACGGTGAGGCCCATTCATCAGACTGTGCCGCCACCGGTGTCCCCCTTGGGGACCACTGCCTCAGCCCCCGGGGCAGGAAGCGGACAAGTGCTGTAACACAAGCCGGCACCGCTGCCCCGGAGCGAGGCCACTTAGCGGGGATCAGGGGGGCCCTGACCTGGAGGAGTGCCCCCCTCCCAGAATGGGCCCTTACAGCCACATAGCAATTAACATGGCCACCCCTGCATGTCTCAGCCCACATTATCTCTCAGGAAGGAGAACGTTGACTTGATGTAAGATCACCTCCATTGTGTGAAGGTGCATAGAGGTGCACGGCCTCAGCATGTGTGTGTGTTTCTCTATATTCTTAGCTTCTCAGCACTGACTGCTTGCGTATGGAAAGAGAGCAGCCCAAACAATCTATATACTATTATAGATGCAGAGGTTTCAGCCTTTATAAGTGCCTTGTAGGGGTTCATGTACTGTGAGTGAAACCATCAGCGAAGGCAGGTCTGCACAATTAGGCCTAAGGCAGCAGGATGATATTCAGGATCCATGTGTTAGATAGCTAAGGTCACACCCTCACGCAAGGACTCATTTGAGGAATCTCTCTGTTCCCTGCAAGAAGGTGTCTGGCTGAGACACAGAACTTGTACTTGAAGAAACAAAGGATATAGTTCATAGAGGAACTGTGAACACAGAACGAACACAACAAGAGTGTGTGAATTCCGGCCATGGAAACATTGCAGATTGGGGGCAGATTCATAGTATTGCATTGCAGCGGGATAAGGAAGAGAGATCAAGTGTGTACAAGAGCAAAAAAATGAGGAAGAGAATGAGGAGGAGCCTTAACACCATCAGAGTCTTCATCTCCACCCAGTCTGCATTAAACATGGCCGACTGCTGCTAATCCTGAACCATATGAGAGCGAAGCGACCCTTTTGTTTTGCTATTTGTTTTGGCAGCCCTGTTTCTTATCGCCCTGCTTTATGGCCACCTTTGTTGAAATCCTGAATGCGTCTCTCTCTTTTGGCAGCTACGGCCCTCTCCCCAGCAGTTTTTTTTTTATGCTGTCTTTATTTCCTGTCTGAAATTCCTCCGTCGAACTTTAACCTATTATGTGTTGATATTGAGATAAAGTGGTTTTGAACTACGCTCTGCCTTATTGATCTCAGTCACATGAAATGGCTGCACAAACAAGCCCTGGCGGTTTGGAGACTGCTAGTGCTGTCTTACTACAAATAAATATACTTTCTATATATTTCATTATGCTGCAGGATTGATGCCTCAATTGTCCTTCTTGCCCCGTTGCCTACTTGGGTCCAGCTTAAAAGAGACCTTCCTCATTTTTCCCATGATTCCTTTGAGTCAACAACATAAATAAGGTCTCCGAAACAGAAGAAATCCTATTATAGCTATCTAAAACCCACAGCTTAAATGGACTCTAAAGCTTTATCCTATTTTCCCTAGAATGGGTCACCGTCCCATTATAGACTTCCATCTGTTTCAAAACAAAACCTCAGACACACAAAAACAAGGCTGTCTTGGTTTGCGTGGCGAAAAACCAAATGAGGCCACAGAACTCTGTCACAAGGTGAGCAAGAGTAACCTCTGAAGCACAGTGACCACCAGCAGTCTCTGAAGTCTAATGGGCATTCTCTTGAAGCTCAGCATAGCCTGACTTATGGTGAGATGATTTATGGACAGCATGTATATTTGCACTGTGCCATTTGCCTTGCTTGTACGTTGCTTTAGACAAACATATCTGCTACATAAATGTGAATGTGAATTATCTCAGGTAATCATGACATTACTCTCTAGAGAAAAGCCGCAACCCCCACCTCCACCATGCTGTGCCTCCCCCACTTTGCAATGGCCACTTTCTTCCTTTGGCCATCAGTGCGGAGGTGCAGATGGGGCTGATGGGTATGAAACATGGGCAGAGATCTGCTCTGGATTGTAAATCAAATCAGAGATCCGGCCCCAGAGTGGAAGAGAAGCTTAACCGCACTCAAAACATGGGGGGGGGTCAACGATAAAATACATACAAATCCCTCCCATCCCTACAAATGAACAGCAAGAAAATGAAAACCCATAAACAACCTCAGAAATCAAACCCTGACATATATATATTATTTGTGCACATTGGATTTCAATTTGTAGGTTGTCACTAGTGGGACTGTATAGAAAATTAAGTACTTCAAGTCTACTCATAATTTTATGGAGACAAAGTGAGTTCTAGAATTGCAAGACCACCAATAAATGATGAATTCTACATTGGATTATTTTCACCTACCCCATGTTGTTTTCCATTGCTTGGGGGGGGGGGTCACAGTGCAGGGTCAACCTACTGTACATGTGACACCCCTAAAGCTGAGGGTTAAGGGCTTTGCTCAAGGGCCCACATACCTGTGACTCTTCTGTCAAGACCAGGGCTTGAACCAGCAATCTTATGATCACGGGCATAGAGACTTAGCCCGCTGAGCGTGGTACCACACTTAAAGCAGCTGCAACAACATAAATGTTCAGCGACATTTCTGTACCTCACTTTTACATAGAGCACCATGAGACCCAGAGCCAACAAGTGCGAAGAAGCCACCGTGACTGTCAGGCATTTCAGTCCATCCATTATCATTTGGTTATGATGTGAGACCTGGGTGCTTGCAAGTTCTGCCAATGGAATATATTTTGTAAAAGACAAGGAAGCAAGATAATTTGAGTGTATAATACATACAAATCTAAGCTGTGACCTTGAACAGTTGCTGTTTTGGCAAAGTTCATGATACCAGAAGACCCTGTGGCCGTGATTCAAACAACACAGCTGGGTAAGGTTGTGTTTGTGGCTGTTTGTCTCACTGCACGCTTGCAACCAATTTACCATGTCTGGTAAACAAGGCTCTCGTCCTGGCCTGAGAGGCAGGGCCCCTGGCTCAGAGTGTTTGCTGCCTTCCCGTTGTTTGTTTAAGTTGCACATCTTCCTGCTGAAATCCTTCATGTTTTAACAAGGTCAAACAGTCAATATCTCTTGTGTCTATTGTGTCTTCTGTGTCGGAGTGTGTGATTTTCTTGGGGGGGATAGTCTTTCATACAGCTTGCTATTGTCATTTTAGACCTCTGTGAGTAAACATACAGTTAGGTCACCCAGATACAGCCCAGATGCTGTCATGTGAAAATTTTCATGCTATTATTTCAGAACTAAAGTCCAATTTAGATTCAGTTTAGACTGAATGTGTGTCTGCATTGTCCATAACAGTTTTAATTTTAATCCATTTATCAGCCAACCAAGGCAGCATAGGCACACCTCATAAAGCATGATCATTTTATCCCAGGGCACATAAACTTCGAGCAATTCATAGACATCAGGTCACTAACTGTATGCCTCTGGACTGCAGAAAGATACCAGAATATCCAAAGGAAACTCCACACACTGAGCAAGTTGAGGGGATTCAAACCCACACCCAATAGCATGCCACCCCCACCTCTATTATACAAAGTTTTATGTTTAATTATTAAGATTTACTTGTTGGCTGATTTAATGTAAGCATATGATTTTATCCATTTATGGAACTGGATTTTTTAGTCCAATTCAGATTCATTAATACATTCCTCAGCTGCAAACCGGCAGCCTTCAGGTTACTGACTATTACCCTTAAAAAAATCACTACACCACCTACTGCCCAAACTAAGTAATTACAGATTGCGATGTTATTATTCATTAAGAGTCATTTTTTATAGCAAATACCCTTTCTAGAACCAACCGTGTGGCAAGCAGTGAACTCCCCAGCTTTTCCAGAAAGACACGCCACACTTTTGCCCAGCAAACCTCAAAAACTAGTCATCACTGAAACAAAAAGAGAATCTTTTAATGGTGGTGTCTCTCTGTGCTAAGTGATGTGGAGCTCAAACAAAAACAAATATGGTTAATCAGAGGTGCCTGGTGATCTGAAAGTAACCTTATCTCAAAGACTTTGTTACCTCTTAATACCCCACCATTATTGTTTATATGATGTATAAGCAAATGCTAGAAAATTGTAAATCCACATTAAACCATGCATCTGTGTAAAGGTAATTTAAATGGCTCTAACATTGTCAGGCTGTGTTCGGTGACAGCATACATGCTCAATCACCAAAGTTTGTCCAGGTCACAGGCGGTTGTATGAGTGGCCGTTGAGTGACTGTTATATGCCAGCCAATGAGATGTTATTAAGCTTGAACGTCTCCTGAAAGCGAAAAGGCACCTTGAAGTTCTAATATTTGTATTAATCTGTGTTTAAATATTTTAAAGGGGGGGGGGTAGAGAAATGGGTCAGAAATGTTAGGATTGGTGTCTGTCTGATGTGTTTTGTCCCCATTTGGCCAGCAGGAGTCGCTGGTCATCCGGTTCCCTTTTCTGTCTTGTAGCCTTAAGTCTCTAGAGTGTTTATAAGCACCCTGGGCAGCTGCATGGCTTAATGGGCTATGGGGTTGGCCACTATTTTTAACTTCACTTTTCTGGTTGGCCAGAGGCTTGTTTTTTGGTTTTGTGTTCTCCTGGTTTAATGTTTGTATTGGTATTCAGTTACAGTTCCTTATTTTTGCTCCTTGTTTCCCGTTCATTCTGTTGTCCCAGTTTTGGTTTTCCTAAGTGTCTGGCCTTTTTTCCTATCTGTTAATTGACCTCTCTGTCCCTCTTCATTGTGACTACCCTACCAGTTTCTTGTTGCCCCGTGCCCTTAATAATTAGTTAATTTGTTATGGTTCTCACTTGTCCCCTATTTAGGCTTGTTTCCAGTGTATTTAAGTGCAGGTTCTTCTTCTGTTCCGTGTTGGTTCATTGCGGCTGTTTCCCTGTGATGTGTTTGTTGATTGTCATCATTGTATTCCCTGTTACTTATTGTAGTTTTCCTGTGATCATCCTTGCCTTTAGCATTGCGATTCCTGGTTTTGCTCCCTGCCTTAATTTCTATTTTTTTTCCCAGTTTTTGGCCCCTCAAGGTCTCTGTTTTATAGTTCTTTCTTTCTGCTTGTTTAGTTAAATAAACCCTGGTTTACTGGAGCTGCTGCTTAGATCGCCCTTGACTTTACTATGCAAAATAAATCTGTAACACTGTTTGAATCTGTACAAGATAAATTAAACTGAAATTAATATAAATTTTAAAATCTTAAATTTTAAAACTAAAATTTAAAAAATTTAATAGCTGTAGCCCTCTTAACTCCAAGTGAAGCACCTTTAGCCTACGGGATTATTCCGGTTGTTCAGAGAGGCTTTGGTGCACGCGCGTATTTTGTTGTTATGGATATTTGATATTTCTCTGAACGATGGCATAGTGTTTCCTTCACTAGGTGATACGAATGCCGGTGAAGGTTTTATTATATAATAAAGTCCCGCGTTAATGCTCTGCACGCAAGTTACGTAAGTTACGTCATGGCAGATGTCTCAATATAAAACGTTCCCATTATGCGGTAAATGAAATAAACTATTGACCCTATTTCTTTTTAGTATTTAGGACGAGCGCTGCCATTTGCAGAACATTATTTATCTTCCACAATAACAAAGGATATATTGCAACAGGATAATGGGAAACCCGCGCTCGTAAAACTGGCATTACAGGAGGCTTATTTTATTAACGTCCTCGCTGCATGCAGATACGGCTGCCTCGCGCTGGTCCCCACTGCTGCCTTGTGCAGGCGGACCAAGACTGCTGGGGGCAGGAAAGGGATCGGCAGATAATGTGTGATCGTCACACTGTAGGGGAAATGAACAGTCAAGGCAGGCTTATCATACGCATCGGCATATATACAGTACGCTGTCTTATAACAATAAGTATAACTGAATCTCGCATTTTCCTTGGTTAGTGGTAGACTGGGTAGGGGGATCGAGAACATACGATCGAATTACTATACCTCATATTAATAAATATAACGCGTTAATTATTGCACGCGTAGGCTATTTTGGCCAGGTAAGTGGAGTAGCAGACGAAGCATTCCCAACCTTTCTGCGAGAGAGGAATAGCTTATACATTTTTTTTTACTGTTTCGTGTACAACACGCAAAAATAATGATCTAAACCCTTCTGAATAAACTGAGCGGGAGGCAAACTTTCTGGCGATTTGTGTAAGGATTTAATGCCACACACTGGCGCACAAATGTACAAGTAAACTTAGAATGACATCAACTTTTTGTCTTACATCAGTCATGCAAATCACGATCTTCTTCGACAGTACCGATCTTAGCCCATGTGGCGCCCTAGGCGAGCATCACCGCTGACGCCCCGCGTCTGAGGCTAAATGAAATTGACTGGCAATTAAGTTGGAACCACTTCAGAATTTAGCGCCCTAGGCAGCTGCCTACAGATCTAACCAGCCCTGTAGTTCATCTGAGAATGATTATTGTTATTATTGCTGTTATTATTGAAGGTGGGTATGCATGTGGCTCAGTGGATTCAAGTCCGCCCTCAGCATATCTGCAGGTCCTTCAGCAATGCCCTTAACCCCCAGCTCCCTGGGTACCGTAACAGGTGGCTGCCCTTCATGGTCAGCTTATTCTCACCTACAGAGAGCGAGGTGGGGGTGGTGTAAAGAGAATTTCCCTGGGGGATCAGTAAAGTATCAAAGAAAAAATAATGCATTTACAGCGACATACAGGTGCATCCGTTGGACTGCTTTTCATATATTTACGTTATGCTCATCTAGTATTAGACCAGAAGGAAAAAGGGAAATTCATCCTGTCGATTCACGAAGAATCTAAATTACATTTACACACACACATGAAAAGGAAATTTAAGATGGAAAAAACTGTATATTTATCTGATTTACTTGGTTTTAAGCAGGTATGTGCTGGCTGGAACCTTACGGCTGGCGTGGCGACCTGCTCATTTTAGACCTGCAGACAACATGTCCGTCCGGTTTTTAGTTCCTTGATCGCTCCCCACGCCTGGGTGGGCGTCCCTGCAGTAAGGCTTTGATCAGTGGCACCGAGGACATTTGCAAAGTATCTGAGGGAAGCTATTCCCGGGTTTCCGGAACGTTGATGCACGAAGCGATGTCCGTCCTGGATCCGGTGAACAGTGAAGTCGGACCCGCCGCGGTGCACTGACGTAAACCTGACCGCGGGGGAGCGCTGGAGCAGCAAAGGTGGCCTCATTTCTAATGTCATTGTCATTCTGAATGTCACTTGTTGACCGAAGTATACTTTATGTCTTTTTCCACTCCAAAACAGCAAGTATACGCACAATGTTCCAATATATACTCTATTAACGTGAATGGTGTACAATTTACTTACTTGTTTAAGTATTGGAATACAAAAAAGGAAATATTCAATATACAATTATTTATGGGATTGCATGTGGTGTAGTGGTTAATCACGTGGGTTCATTTAAAACATAAAGATTTAATTTAAATAATGTACTATCCATACTTTTTTTCTGTAGCAGCATCCCGCCGCATGGTGGGAAAAATCATCATCATCAAAAAAAAAAAAAAAATCAAATACGAAAGAATAAAATGAATAAATATACACGCGCATGCGTAGGATTTCATTCAAATCTTGGCTATAATGGATAACTGTACTCTTAATACTTAACAATTCACTTCTTTAAAACTCTTTAAATATCCCCCTCTCCATAAATCATCAGCCCACTACCCCAACATGCAAATATCTTTTGTTTTAATTGCACTTGCCGTTAACAGCCTAACACTCTCTCTGTCCAAGGGTGCTGAACATGGGGTGGACGTTCCACTGGTGTAAGTTTGGGGCCCAATATGACATGCATTTATAGGGCCCAGCTTCTAGTGCGACACACCTGTCTCTATTACTGCAATCTTTTTAAAGACAGCAGGCTGTTGATTGCAGTTAGTAAAGGGATGGACCTCCTTATGATAAGACACCATTGTCATGTGCCAGCAAGCGAATAAATAGATCGAGTTTTATTCCAGTGGTCGGAAATGTTTAATTTTTAAATTCTACATAATTTGCACTTCCTTAGCAGTAATTTTACTGTAAGTTAAAAATAATTAACCCCGAAAGACCACAGTGCACCCAGACTGAAAAACAATGGAGCACTTTAATAAAGACGAATGAGATTTCATTTTAATTTGAGACAGTTCGCCGATTCATCACGGGCCTGTCAGGGTTAGGTCGAACACCGAGCTGACAGCAGCTTATGGGTTAAAGGTTTAATAACTTCCTGCAATATTACATTTTGGCACCAAACTTCTCTGAAGAGTTAATCTTTTCTAGTTAAGCATCCATCCCATCTGTGGATACTAATGAGAGAAGCCTTAAGCTCTGGTGATGAGACTGGTTTCCAAGAATATTTTGTTAAAGGCCTGTGACCTTTGGCTGACTCCCAAGGGGACTATCAATCCCACTGAGAGATGCAGTCCGAAATGTTAAGAAGTCAGCAGAACATCGTTCTTCAAGAAGCGAATAACCTCCACCGTGAACTCCCCCGAAATACAGAGGGAACAGAGAAAAGGGAAACAAATATAGCATCTCACTTATCAACTTCCCATGGCTGGTGCAGCATCAGTCTAAATAGGATATTGTCTTTTTATGTGCCCTGGCTTTGGAGGAACTTGGGTACAAGGACAGTGGAAGAGAGAAGGAACTGGAGGCTGAGGCTAGAGGCTAGGTAGAGAGATATGGCTGGGAACATACATGAATGTTTGGGACTCACACGTAAGACCTGATTGCAGAGGGAAGCAACCATAATGACGGCACAAACTGAGGTGATAGGCTGAGGGTTGAAAGTTGGATGTAAGCGACTGGAGCTAAATTTATAAGTGGGGATCCAGGGCTCAAAGCAGATGTAAGGGCTACAGGTGGGGGGCTATAAGATTGAGACTAGAGGCCTAAGAGGTTTCAGGACTGAAGAGTTGTTATATATGTTGTTATAACCCCATATAATTAAACACACAGAAAAGAAAAACAATATATCTTACAAATGTGACTTGACAAGTTGTGCCCCAGCTTCACAAAACTGCTGTGCACACACCCAAAGAAAAATGGCCATGTTGAACACCCTCCCCAAATTGGAGGACACCATATTTCCACCAGTAAATGGAAATTAAACTGCATATGAGGACAAAATTCAAAGATTAAATGGCAGTGTTTACTCTCCCTTGCTAAAGAAACAGACAGTGAGGCAAGGGATGAATGATGTGCCTCAGATCTGTCCTGTGCTGAGAGCTGACTCTCAGGGAGTTCCATTCGTCAGTTTCATCTGCAATGAAAGGCAACAGAAATGCATCTTATTCATACATCTTTCAGCAGCGAGGGGGAGAAGGTCCACGCAAAGGATCTGTTGTTAAACAAGCGTCTGCAGTTGCTCCTTTAAAAACGCGAGAATGGCCCGCAGCCCCCGTCTCGCACATCACCACTCGACGTCTTTGCCAGAACTTTAAGGGATGCGAGCGACTCTTTCCCAAATTTAGTCTAATGTGTCAGAAAGCTGCAAACGTAATTATCCGAAGAACTGCATAAAAAAAAGAACAGGATGATTGGCCAAGCTTGTTGCTGATGGCGACCAGATGATGCGCCAACACATGGTGTCAGAGGTGTGAAAAAAATTGCCTGTTGCCGTGGTAGATATTAATGGTGAGGCTAAAACTAAAGCATAACGGAGTCATGGAAATTAATCATAATTACTCATTAATTGTTATAAATATATCCAGCCATCTGTATCCTGTGAAGAATTTTGATCAGCCTAGGGTCTATCCCATGATGCACAGGGCACAAGGCATAATTTGGAGGAGATGTTGAATCACTATGTATTTAGATGTAAACTTACAGGAAAGCCAGGAGTTCCAACTCCCAGCAAACTAAAGCCAGGTTCATAACATAAAGTTTTCCCAAGAAGGATCTCTTTTTCGAACACTGAAACCTCAATATCTCCAGTAAAAAAACCCTGCTGATAAACAGTGTAAGTTGAATGGATTGATATCATCAGCCAGGCAACTAATGTTTTGTGTCTTTTTTACAGTCAAAAATAAAGTAAAACATGTCTGATGGCTTCCTCAGTTATTAGCGTTACAGCAGAGAGAAGATGTCCAATTTCTGTTACGTAAAATGACCATATTCCTGACCTTGCAGCTCAATACCTGGCAGGTAAACTAAAGAGTCCAAACATTAGTTTGGGTTGTAAAGTGACCCTGTATCAACTTTCTGGAGCAAACGGTATCAAAACAACACAAGACCACAGGGATTGCTGTGTAGGAAAGGGGAGGACTCACAATAGCACAGAGAAATAACAGAGGAATCATCTAAATCAGACTCTTATTTTCCTTTTAAACACGATAACCACTTGTCCTGGATAAGGCTGCAGTTGAATTATAGAGGGGCTTTTATACCAAACCGTGTAACAATATGAACCCTCCCCTACAGTCAAATACCTCATGATCACTGACAGTGACACATCATTCCAAGTGTAACACCCTGACCCCGACACCCATTTACAAAGGTCTTAAGAGGGTAACCAGCCGTATAATTGGATGTCAGATTTGAGGTACTTCCCAAACAGCAAATCACAAGGCATCGGCTCCGCCCTCGTCTCCTCCCACTTATCTGGGGAAAGAAAAAAAACAACAAGCTTCCAAGAGCAGCGCAGCGTGTCATGGTGCTGTTGCTCCAGCCCATCCATTTGCACCCCCATTGTCAGCCTGGGATCCTTTACCCTTTTATTTAGCAATAAATTACACATAAATCATTGCGGGGGTAATGGCCTATTGTCTGAAAGGAAAATTGAAAGATGGTCTTTATGTGATTGTATTCAATAAATGTATGCGTGGTCACATGCATGCTCGCTTCAGGAAAACACACCCTGAAAATGTATCCAGGTAAGAGAAATGGACGACATGGAGCTGATTTTGCCTATTTGATTTTGCAAATTCCTAATTAAATACAGTATTGTTGCTATTAATGAGATATAGTTCTTTATTGCAGGCATCAAAGAGATTTCTGGGGGTCGGAATATCTGGTGGGTAGAAACAGATGTTTTTTTATGTAAATAATATTTGTCCTCCAGTCCAATCTTGATGCTGATAAACAGATGAAAAAGGACTTGTGACTAATTCTTCCTAAGCTCTGCCTCCAGTGGGTGGTGCTGCACACTCAGATGCTCAGATGTGACCAGGATAAGGATGGCGTGTGAAGCACCTCCGCAGTGCCACCCTGGTGGACACTATTGGCACAAGGAGACGTGGACACCTCTCCCTTTCCTATGACTTCAGAAACACTACAGGTACACAGTTTTTCCCACCAGAAGAAAATCCATGCATTGTTTTCAACCCTTTTATCAATGAAAAAAAAAAAACAAATCTTACCAAACATCTCAGGGGCTTATGGGTAGGTACCATATCTTACTATGACCCTGTCATCCATCCCTCACAACCTTCACTGCACACTGCAAGTGATCCTGGATAAATCAAAGGATCATTAAAGGTGACACTCTTCCTTTCAGAGAAAACATTCCTGGCATAAACAAAGATTTTTTTAAGCACCTGCAAATGGTAGGACAGAGACAGAGAGGAGCTGAGCCACACCCGGAATAAAAGCATTAAGGGCAGTTTACTTAGACTAAACTGCTTCGGGAAACCCGTTCCAGCTGGTGATGTCACTGTGAATGTGCAGTGTGACATGGCCACTAAGAATGGCTGGAGTAAACAGTCCGAGTTTCCCACATCTTTGTTTATACAGAGGCCTGAAATCTCCAGATTCCGCAAAATACTTGCTCACCAGCAATATGTCTTTGTCCTTTTAATTCATTGTTGCCGTATAAACTGAATAAGAGGCTGCAGATGTGCTACCCCGAATCCCGAATGGACTGGCTGACGCTAAAACGTGCGAGTTACCACAAAGCTCTGGGAGCTATTAGCGGTAGTGGACTTGTGCTAAGGGGTACCCATTTTAATGGTGTTTATTGATTGTGGGTTATGAAGCTGTGCTAATAATTAATTGCTTGCCACATTAATGAATCTCTGTTGGAACACTGTGTTAATGGCTAGCTAATTTAAAGCTATGCTAAAGGGCTCTCCTAGGGGTGCATGTTGATACTTCCATGTCCCACTTTCGCCAGTGTGGGGAAGCAATTAAACAGGCCAATATGATGGAGGGTTACATCTCTAGGTGTGTGGAGTTTAAGGCAAGGGAGGTGATGCTAAGATTATACAATTCCTTGGTAAGACCCCACCTAGAATATTGTGTGCAGGTTTAGACACCTTACATTAAAAGCACATTGCTGGTTGGTTCAATGTAAGGCTACAAGATTGATTCCAAGGATGAGCTACATAGCGTGTAGTTAGAGTATGGAGTCTTCCTGTTAGTGTAGTGCAAGCTAAAACTTTGCATTCCTTTAAATCAGAGCTAGATAAGATGTTAAGAACTTTAAGCTACTAGTTGAGTTCTCCCCAAGCAAGCTAGATGGGCTGAATGGCCTCCTCTAATTTGTAAATTTCTTAGGTTCTTAGGTAATTAGCCACCACACCCACCCAACCATCATCCACAACCGCATATCCAGTTCAGGGTCACAGTAATTGTTAACCACTTTATAGCTGTTTTACTGATTTTATTGATGCTGAAGACCTGTGCTATTTATTATAAGCAGCGATGATATAACAATTACAGGCCCTACATTTCTGGCCTCCATGGTGTCTGTACAAAGATCCTCATATCATTGTACGCACACGGACGCTGATCTTGCAGGATGGAACCAGAGCAGTTAACATCTTTTCATGTGAAAGGATTTAGTATTTTCTCTGAAAATAACAGGGTGACATGAGTTCTATTGTCGGGTTGTGGGTTCAAATCCAGTTTAGGATAAGTTTCTGTGGGACTTGCATGAAACTCCTTTTTTCCCATTGGTTTTATTATGCTGTTGAAGCGTTTAAGTGTGTTTTGTATGATGTAACCTATGTTCCATGCTTTTGGATATTTGGTTCGTGCTTTTGGAGGATTGTGTGATGATCCGACAGCAAACTATTTAAATGGCACTGGGTCCAGGAAATATCTGGATTTGGTTTTAATAAGGCAGTCAAATAAAGTGTGTATTTATAGAACAGGGAAGATACAACTAGGAGGCGGGCGAAAGGGTCACTCCCTGTCCTTTGGGTGGAGAGCAGAGATGCAGTTTAAGAGGGAGCGTCCTCACAAGTTCATGTCACTGAGGACTCACAAATAACAAAAGTACAAATCAATGTTGACTGCATTAAGAATTAAGTAATGGATCTATAATGTAGGCCCAAGATAAACAGTCTAGCCAGGTCCTGATGTGCCTGCCCAGTTTAGAAGAGAAGTAGGGGTCGGTAGGCGAGTGGGGATGGGGGGGGGGGGAACGTCCAA
>JAODKF010000045.1:19733605-19756560 GCA_026779585.1 Mormyrus proboscirostris | reverse complement strand
CACCCAAAGACACCCTTTATGGAATACCACCCCACCCAAAGACACCCTTTATGGAATACCACCCCACCCAAAGACACCCTTTATGGAATACAACCCCACCCAAAGACATCCTTTATAGAATATCAATCCACCCACGGACACCCTTAATGGAATACCACTCCATCCCACACTATGGACAAACGACGGAGCTGAAAATTCACCTAAAATGCTTGTGGACTGTGGGACTAAATCAAAACACCTGCATAAATACTACACAAACATGCAAACTCACAAGATGTGATGCAACTGAAACTGTCAGCGCCACAGTAGCAGCAAGTGAACCACCGCCACTACATAATTATTTTATCCAAGGTTTTTATCCAAAGTGTCAAACTTGTGAGAAAGTAGGGTCAGCCAGTCCCTGGAGAAATTGGGAGTTAGAGTCCTTGCTCAAGGGCTCAATGGTAAAATAATTTAGCTGACCCTGGGATTCAAACAAGCCATCTGATCAGTCGCAGTGTTCTAACTTGTTCAGTTTTTTAAATTCCCCCTCCAGCAGGGACCTTGACTCTAGTATAGGCCGATGTAAACACAAACTCATTCACGTGCATTTCTGCACTATGACGCAAGCTCTCCATCCTGATCTTGTACAAATTACCCACAAATTATCTTTGATCTGTGGTGTCAGAAAAGACAAAAAAGTCTGTGTCCAAAATGCCACTGGCAATAATTAATTATTAAATTTAAATATCGACACCTTTGGTTTCCTCATTAATAACATTTTAACACATTTAAAGTATGATACATGGCTATCTTTAAATCTGACAGCTGAACAATTCAGAGATCATAATCTACACCATGCAAATCTGACATGCATTTTTTTATGGCATTTTAATTTAATGTTTATAATTAACCTTTAAGCACAGTCCAGGTGTAATCTGATACTCGACAAGTAGTTACAGAAGATGGAAAGTTGGATGAATAGCCAATGTATCTACTTTCATCGTCCATCTAGCTGAAACAACATAGCTAATGTGTGCAAGAACTGCGCTATAGACCATTTCCATTTTCACGCAATTCTGCTTCATTCCCTGAAATTCATTTGCAGTTGCAATTATCAGAAGACAGGCTAAGTTCAAATATTATGTTGCAGTCTATGAAACATTCTTTTAAAAAGATTTAGATGATAAATCCAAGCATAATTTTCCATGACATGGAATCCAATAGACATCACACGTTGCCCAAGAAACATTATTAGTCATAAAAGGCCTCTTAAATGAACAGACTAGACAAACATGCAGCACAATATCAATATTTATGACAATATTTATTTACTTGAAACTTCAATGCTGCTACAGAAATACATATTCATTTTGGATCTAATATTAATTGATGTCTGTGAATTTAGACTCACATACAATTTAGAAGTAAATAAGAAAACAATAAATTTCAACAATTGTTTCACAAATTATAGAAACATATAATTGGATATAACAAGGGATGTGGAATATATTAACATAATTCTTTGGTATAATTTGTTTCCAACTCGAACACACTGGATAATTGGGTATCTAACCTCCTCTCAAGACAATAAATTATAAAGGAATTATGAACATTTAGAATTGTTTACCCTGCAAGCAATTAACAGGAATTTCCCAGCCTTACAACTTTTGTGAATAAGCTGTTTACTTAAAATAAGGCTTATTTATATCTGTATCACAAAGGGTTTCTCTCCATCCATCCATTTTCTGAAATCGCTCATCCTATTAAGGGTTGCAAGGGGTTCGGAGCCTATCCGAGAGGCTATGGGCACAAGGCAGGGAACAACCCAGGATGGGGGGCCAGCCCATCGCAGGGCACACTCACACACCATTCACTCACACACCACTGGGTAATTTGGTAACTCCAATCAGCCTCAGCATGTTTTGGGACTGTGGGGGGAGACCAGAGAAAACCTCACAACAATACAGTATATAAACTCCACACACAGGGAACCTTGGCTGGGGCGCAAACCCAGGCCCTAAAGGTATGAGGAAAAAGTCCATCTTAAAACTGACAAGTTATCTGGCTGAGCAAGAAATTCTGATTCGTGATACAAGCCCTGGAATTTCTTTGGGTAAAAAAGTGTATATATGAGTTACATAACAAAGCTAAGCAGTCCACATATCTGGGTACTAACTACCTAACCATTGAAATGCAGACTGAAAAGGCATTATGGTTGTATCCATTTAAACAAACAAACAAACAAAGAAATAAAACATCATGTCCTACGTTTCCAATGTACATCCCGGCCAGTATTTTGTTAAAAGGCCAAGATACTTCACTGACCAGCTTTCAAGAGCCACAAATTAAAATGGAAACCTTAATGTGGTTAGGTAGCCAGGGGAAATATGATACAAACAGCAGAATGAGTAAATCGAACAATGACTCCCATTCAACAACTACATGTCATATAAACTGAAAACTATCAAATGACAAATGCTATACGTCTGACAAATCTTATGCTCGTTCGCTCATCTTTAAATGCTGATTATAAAACGCTAAAGCACGCTGCTGCAACCTCGGGGTCTAAGTGAGGTGAGACAGGCAAATAAAACACATTTTGAAGAATATCTGGGGGGATAAGCTTTGTCTCTGTGGGGAAGGGGTGTCATCTTCTCCCCTTTTATTCTTGTCTAGACCACAGCTTTGCAGTCAACTTTGTAAGCAAGGAAAGTTGCTGAATATGAATGTGAAAACATAGACGCTCCCTCCCGGCTAGACTCCGCTGCTGCTGAAAGGTCACTTATACATCCTGAAATATCAAGTTCATCCCTGCAAGCATGCATTCCTCCACCAACACATTCCACACTGTAGTAGAGCAGTTTACAAACCTCAAAGAAAATGAATTGCTCAAACAGGTGGACAGATGATTTCCCCCAGAAGTACATTAAAATTTTACATAAATCTGCACCCCGAAATAAAAACGTTCATGTGATATTAATACAGAATACTAAATTATTAAGACCAGATACCAATATACAATAGCTTCTTATTTCTGCTGCCATCTCTCATATTCCAACCCTAATTACTTACGTTTTTTCAACCAAAGGAATAACAATAATAATAATAATAATAATAACAGATGTATTATCTGTGATAAAGATCTATTCTCTGTGCCCCATCAATATAACAAAACACATTAGAAGGTATTTATCACCTTAGAAGCAACTCCAATATGAGAGCAAAATTAGGACACAGAAATACATTTATGTATCTGCTATAGAGCCCCCTCCGTGTCGTGTTTTCAATCGCTCATCAATACTCAGCTGTTTGGAAAAACCATCCATCAATCCATTTTCCACCTACTGTACTCAGGGTCATGGCGCTAGTTAGTATTCCAATTACTATTATTATTATTGTAGGGTTTATGATGGTCCAGTGGTTGTTTCAAACCACCTGGCTATAAAACAGCCAAATACAATAACTTCCTTATAAATCATGCACTGACGAGTTTACGCCACGACTGCAAACAACAAATGGACAAGTGTAATAATTAATGAACGGACATAAATGGAACTGTGTTTAATAGGAATACACAGAAATGTGTGGAAGTTAGGGACCCCCAAATTAAATTTCCTTTTAGCATTTAAAAATGGCATCAAGCCAATTAAATAATTGTACGACTACTTGTCTTACAATATTAACAGAAATAATATTTTAATGTGCTAAACCATACTCACCGAAAATGCAACAGGGGAGCGTAATCCTAGGTACAATAGTAAGACGAAAATGCCATGCATCCTTTTTAGTCTTGTTTATTGTCTGTTTAGAAATTTCACGGTTGGGTATTGTGCGGCAGTTGTGAGCGCTTATACGGACAATAGCCAAATAAACTAATTGTGATTGTTCCTTCCAGCAGTTTCAAAGAGTGCAAGTCTGTCGGCAATGGTCGCTCTATCAAAATGTTCTGCTAAATTCAGCCCGCCCCCATTGTGCAAGGTGAGTCGACAAGACCCACCCTAAAATCAAAAATTTGGGCATTTCCGCCTCCACCTACAAGCCAAAAGAATTAAAAAAAATCTTTTTCCCTTAGTAACTTCACCTGATCAAGCATTCACACTGACATCAAATAAGGAAGCTCTTCACGATGGGAAACGATGGGAAACCATACAAATGGTTGCTTTGAAGCGTCTTATATTTCCATTATTACTACAACGGTAATCAAAGGAAAAACCGAAAGATCATTAACAGACATGCAGTAAAAATGTTACATTTTGAGTGATATCGACAACCTGCGTTAGATAAAGTTTGAATTAATAAATGAAGAAATTAACAAATGGGGAAAATACTGTATAATTTTGCAATGGATAAAAGACATGTTATCAATTCAATATTGTGTTATAGTGCTAAATATATTATGAATCTAGATCAGTTCATTTCTTCTAATGCCGAAAGGGGGTGTTATTGGTTTTATAATTGGCAAAGTTGACGATCGTACAAGGACAGCATTTTCATTCGGGTTTTAACTGAGAATCTCGTGAAGAAGTAAAGGTGATGGCCATGTTCTTTTCCAGATTGAACCCCATCAATCCATTCGCTTATCATAGTAAAAACCGTCTCTGTTAATTAAAATTTCTTGTCACTTTAGCTCCTTGTTACATTTATTGTACCTCATAAAATGGTTGCAGAGAGAAGCAATGTCTAAGGATATACAAGACAAGATTTCCTTTAAGAGTGCCCTTTCAATTTTGGCACCATAGCTCCACCTAGTGACTGTATCTCTACAATTCGACACAATTATTCAAGACAGTTTAATTATGTGACCGATAACGATGTCTCCCATGTTACACGGCCCATTGAAAATAGTTAACTAGACTATTTTGTATATACATACTGTCTTACCGACGCTCCACCTTGCCAGTGGAAATCTATGTACCCCTATTGACGCAAGCAGAAGCCTCGTTGTCGTAAATCCCATCCACAATCTCAAATTTAATATACTCAGTCAAATATAGGTTTAGTAATATGACTGAAGTATAATCATTTAATTACACTGGAATCATTTTATATTAATTCAATTAGATACATCTGTTAGAGGTGAACTCGTACAACGAACTATAGATATAAAGGTCCAATGAACGTCATATAAAGATTAAACATTACAATTAAAACACCCAAAGTTCACGTTTCTTAAAAGCAAATGGTATGAAAACAACAGCATGTAAGCTTATGCAAATAATTTTTTGTTTATAATTAGGTCTTTCAGAGTTTGAAGCAGTAGTACAGTAAATATTGTTTATTGTGTGCGATTATAAATCCAGTTTTAGGCCCCTAAGGCAGTGAATAACATATGGCTTAGGCTAAATTAGTCTTAAAGAAACCTCGAACCAGCACCAAATTAATAACAAATAATATCAAATCCCATGAAGGCGTGTTAAACTTATTTTCTACCACTGAAGGATACAGGTATAGCTTAGGCCTATATTAGAACACATTTCACATCGATGTGAAAGGATTACAATTTAAAACTTATGTGACTGATTTGGTGAAACGTAACACTTAAAAATATCTTTGATGAATGTTTATTTTATTTTGCATGCTAGCCTAATTAAGATTAAAAGTCATGTTCACGCCCATTCTCGAGGAAAATGAAAATTGTTCATTAAAAAGCCTACATTAATCAGCAGGCTAATGTTTTTTAAGATCAATGACATGTTTGATTTGAATGCTTTCGAAATATAAATGCCGGCAATTTAATTAAAACACACTGTATTCGTCTGAATAAAGTGTTTGATGTGCTGAGGTTGCCTGGATTTTGTGGATTGGTCTTTCGCGTAAAGCCTACACGGTGAAACCGAAACTCAAGGAGAGCTAAGTTTTCATTTCGTTACAAATGTTATTATTATTTATTTATTTATTCTTGCTCTTTCAGTTATAAAACTGGATAAGGGAACCGCTTTTAAATCTTAAGAAAATTCCATATCTGGTTCCTTGATGCCGCTGTATATTTTTATGTTAAGTAACATTAAGTAATCATCAATCTATATACCCAGGCGTTTATCCTAGAAACGGTCGAGGTGAAAGTTACTATGCTGCAGTTGTGGGTTATTGGATTATTGTAAGAAAATTATCCTAACCTCTCAAACCCTTGATACTTTATTTGCTAAGCACGAAATCGGGAGCGGGCGGTACGTTACGTTTGCCGAAGTCAGTATAACGACACGACCACCCTCTCTCCGCTAAGTCACGTTCTGTCTTCCCTTTTCAAGATAAATTTAATAAGGAACAGAAAAGAAAAAAGACGTATCTTTTAATATTCTCATGTTTCATAGCCCATCCGAAAGAATTTACCTAGTATTTTACATTCCGACAGTTGTGTTATTCTAACCTAAAAATTTGGATTATCGTGGTGAATACAACCATACCACCTTAGACTGCCACGCCGCTTCACCAGTAAAAACAATGTATTCCCTTTGATTGAGGCAGAAACCTCGTGGCAGAAAGCCACACCCTGTACTTGTAAAACCCGCCCCATTTCTTTGCGTAAAACATTCTAATCCAATCAGCTGTCTTTTTAGGAAGAATGACATCATCACCCTCTTTCCGATTGGGTAGCTATATTAAGAAAGCGGCTTCGCGCTTAATAAATGGAAACTCGTGGGTCTGCGTTATAAACAGAAGGGAACTGCAGAATAAAGCGTTGACTGTTGTGTAGTAACTCTTTGGCAAGAAACACCGCCTCGCTGTGTCGTTAGATCCCGGGGGCAAGGAACACATTTTATTGAATAGCGATTGTGTTCTTTCTTTGTTGTTGTTTTATTTTATTTATTTGTTCTTCTTGGTGTTGAGGCAATGGCTGCAATCCGTAAGAAACTTGTGGTTGTCGGAGATGGTGCATGTGGCAAAACCTGTTTGCTGATCGTCTTCAGTAAAGATGAGTTTCCCGAAGTCTACGTGCCTACGGTATTTGAAACTTACGTGGCAGACATCGAGGTGGACGGCAAGCAAGTACAGCTGGCTCTTTGGGATACAGCAGGCCAAGAGGACTACGACCGCCTGCGCCCTCTATCTTACCCGGACACCGATGTCATCTTGATGTGCTTCTCCGTGGACAGTCCGGACTCGCTGGAAAACGTCCCTGAAAAGTGGGTGCCGGAGGTGAAGCACTTTTGCCCCAACGTGCCAATCATTTTGGTCGCTAACAAGAAGGAGTTGCGCAATGACGAGGCGATCAGGAACGACCTGTCTAAGCTGAAGCAGGAGCCGGTTAAACCGGAGGACGGGAGAGCCATGGCCGCTCGCATCGGGGCGTACGACTACCTGGAGTGCTCCGCAAAAACCAAGGATGGAGTACGGGAGGTGTTCGAGACCGCCACCCGAGCCGCCCTGCAGAAGAGGCCCAAGACGATCGGGGGGTGTATGAAATGCTGCCGGCTGTTCTGAACTTCTGCAGCAACAAAAATACTGACAAAACTTCAAAAATCAATCAAAGAGTCTAAAAGGCTCACCACGTCTCGTCAGTATTGTAGAAGAAAACGAGGCTTTCTGCTTGCTTCTGGCAGTAATGGGAATGGTGAAGAGCGGTTGAAGGATCGGAATCGGTGCCCTGCATCGTTTAAGATCGGAGTGGATAAAATCTCGCCTTTGTCATTAATCACTGATGTAAGCTTTCGCAGTGTAGGTCGCTCAGACCTACCACAATGAAGCGCGTCTGTGTGGTATATCGTGCAATACGGATCGGGTTTACTGACCTTTACTGGTTTATTGATGTTTTAAATATATGATGAATTTTGCAGGAAAAAACAGATAGTCTTAATGTTACATTTCAAGTATGGCTGAGCCATGTGTATTAAAATGCAGAGCATGTGGAATTGTACAAGTGGCCTTTTGAATAAGGGAGAAATTAACGAAAACGTTTGGTCTCCCGGTAGGCTGAATGTTGGTGAATCACTTTCATTTGTTTAAAGGTGTTGCCTCATGAATCTGTACAATAATGTTACCAATTCTGAACTCTGAATTGTATAAAGTCGTAAACGGCTCTCTTCCTTAAGAATGGTGCCATTTGAGCCTACATGTTTGCGCTGTATGGAAAGTTTGGTTTAATTACTTGCTCAAACATATTAGAATACTTTTGTGCAAAGAATGCGTTTATTGCTCTGTCCCAGAGATTAGGAATTGTTTTGTCATTGTATGATATTTGTTAACAGGTTACGTTTATAAACCTTTACTCCAAAATACAGCTAAGAATCAATTCAAGTACAATGAAGCATAACATTTCAAGAGATACAGAATTATGTATATAACTTTTCTAAATTAAAAAGTAAATTATTCAAATCACTGGAATTGTTTATTTAATCCCTTTTTAATAAACTTTGGATTTTTCATATACAACAAACAAACAAAACAATGTTTTTTTCCCCTTCATTCACTGAGTAATGCAACAAGTGGTAGTGAAAGGGTTTTCTCTGATGGACTGGAATCCTGTCCTGGGTTGTTCCCTGTTTCGGGCAAGTTCAGGTTCTCTGTGACCCTGTACTAGGTGAGCTTTTTGGAAGTTTGTTTCATAAATAATTTAACCAAAAAGAATATGGGTTTGTCCTCTTACACAACCGGGCAGCTGTTTGCAATCACATGGCTTTTGAGCCACTGGAGTTCAAAAATATTGACTCTGAGTCATAGATAATGGAATCAGTTCCTTAAAGTGTAGAAAATAAATATTCAAGAAATTAGACTATGAGACAACTGTATTTATTGTGATTCCCACAAAAGACAAAGTAATGTCTACAAAGTTAACACTTAACTGCATGGTGTTCATTAAACCAGATCATACATACATAGACTAAACAGCTGAATCCGTGTAGTCCACTGAGCTTCTAATGTATGCTGGGAGTTGCTGCTTAGATAAGACAGTACATTTTCTATACCATTTTAATCACATACTTAACACAGATCATCCCTTGTGAGAAAAACTTCTCACCAAAGCTTTTCAAAGCTAGTTCTGCTAAGTCAACACACAGTTCAATCAACAGAAAAAAAATGTACACCTGGTTTTCCTGCCTATGGTAAGAAAACAATCCTTTATTTGGTTTCAGGAATTCTATCAAGTTGTCTACCTACTGTGTGTACATAATGTGGCAAACTGAAACCTTCTTTTTCCAGTTCAGGATGTTAAATACCAAAGCGTCTTAAATACCACAAGCATTATGTAGGAGAAAAAAAAATAATTCCATATTGACAGAACATTTCTAAAAGCACATTACTCTGTTCTGTTGGATGATAAACTGTATAAAAAGGGCCATTAGCAGAATTTGAATGTTACTTATATGTTTTAGATCTTTAGGAAACTTCATTTGTAGGAAAAACAGAGAATTTCCATTAAATTTCTGTTTCTGTTTCCTGAATGTGATATAACCCAGGGCACAGAAGAGTTTATTAGTGTGTTCCCTAAAATGAAATGTGACCTATACAAAGAGCGTATTTAGAAAATATGGAAGTGGAATTTGTGATGTCATGGTTGCAACCAGCCTTTCCACCTGATTGCAACAATTGAGAAGGAAGTTGTGTTATCAGATAAAAGGCAACCATTATGATGTCACAAGTTCATTTTTCTAGATTTTCAAGTTGGGGCTCGAATCCTGTCTAATCCCCACATGTTCTGATGTTGTATGGATCTGCTCCAAGTACTCTGGTTCCCATCCACCATGGGCACAAATTACAGGGGGAATAGGTGGTTTGAACCCCCCCCTAAAATGAAACCCGGCTAATACAACCCCCCACAATAATCACGTCTCCCCTTAAATGTTCAAACCAAAGATACACCTTTGCCATCCACAGTTTGCGATCAAGAAAATTGGCATCTCGAAATGTGACTGTGTATGTCTGTTACAGTATGTGACATACTGCATCCTCTGGCCCTACCAGATAAAAGTGTACTGAGTTACCACCTCAAAACTGACCACAGTGTGCAAATGTGTGCCCTGTGATGGACTGGCATCCCCTTCCGGGAACAGCTGCAGTTTCTCTCTGACCCAGATTGGACAGACAGTTATGGAAAATGGATGGATTATTGTGTCATCTTCATTTTTTCCATGCTTTCAGCTACTTTTCTTTGCTGGGAGGCCTTGAGTTTATCCCAGGCAGCTAAGGGCACAAGGCTGGAATACTCCCTGGATGGGATGCCAATTGATTGCAGGCATTTAGTGTTATTTATTTCAGATCTGTCAAAATCGTATGACTAGCTAAAATGTTTCCAGTTGTTAAAAATTAGCGTTTTACTTGCAAAACAAAAAAACAGCCATATGTGAACCCTGATGAGGTTAGACAACAACACACAAGGTCTCCTTGACTGCTCACCTTCCCCATAGCTTATGAGGGTATGTAAATGCTTTGTTGATTAGTATGTCAATGTCCTGAGCCACTGCCTGTCCCACATTATTAGTGTTATTACTGCCTGTGTTCACTGCATGTAGGCCTGAGTTTGCTCTGAGGCAGGTTATGATCTGAATATCATTTGAAATATTCCATTAATAACACTAATCATGGGGGATGAGACGATACTGGTGTCGCTCATCTCTTAGGAAAACAAAAAACTTCTTTAAACCCCAAAACTTCAATTCTAATCTAATTCCTCCAACAACAACAGCAAAATCTATGAACCAAATCCTGAATGTTGAAAAACTGGTCAATTGGTATAATTTTACGATTTAAAAAAAAGGGAGTAATATGTACACATACTGTATGCTGTTATTTCACAAAAGTTTGGATGACTAGCACTGTGGTTCTACACCTGTAGGTTGTGCGTTCGAATCCAGGTCCTGGTTCTTTGTCTTCTAAGCAGCTACCCATGCATGAATATGTTCAATTGCACCATATCACCATTATTCAGATCATTCATCCATCTTTAATAACTGCTTATTCGCTGCAAGACTGCAGTGAAACTGAATATTATGCCAAGAAGGCAAAATGGGATATCAGTCCACTGCACACACAATGGGATATTTAGAGACCTGTTCAGCTAACTGCATGTTTTTGAACGGCAGAAGGAAATGGAAATACCTGGAGGAAGGCAGTGCTAGCATGGGGAGAACAAATGCAACACACATACTGTACGTACATCCAGGGCCAACAGGTGATGTTAAGCTATAGTGCTGCATAATGTGTGCACAGGAGTTCATTTGTGTCAAGGCAAATAGTTCCTGTAGGTGAGAGCAAGCTGGCCACAAAGGGCAGCCACCTGTAGTAGTGCCCAGGGAGTTGGGGGTTAAGGGCCTTGCTCAAGGACCCACAAACATGGGGAGGCCAGGCTTGAACCACCAGCCTTCTGATCACAGGCAGAGAGGCTTAGCCCACTGAGCCAGACACTGCCCCTTTAAATTTCAAAATTTAAAGCACTGTTGCCTCACACCTCTGGGGCCTGGGTTCGAGTCTCCTGGGTTACCTGTGTGTGGAGTTTGCATGTTCTCCCCGTGTCGTCGTGGGCTTTTCTCCGGGTACTCCGGTTTCCCCCCACAGTCCACAGACATGCTGAGGCTATTTGGAGTTGAATAAAATTGCCCGTAGGAGTGCATGTGTGAGTGAATGGTGTGTGAGTGTGCCCTGCGATGGGCCGGCCCCCTGTCAAGGGTTGTTCCCTGCCTCGTGCCCGTGGCTTCCGGGATAGGCTCCGGACCCCCCGCGACCCAATAGGATTAAGCGGGTTGGAAAATGGATGGATGGACTTTATTTCACACTCTTAAAAGAAATGCATTTTGAAACAAAGCTGATATGTTTTTAAAATGATCAGAGTAAAAACATATTTGTATGAACACCTGTTGCAGATTTCTAATACTTGCACAACAGATATGCTTCTCGAAACACCACTAAGAGTTAAATCTTTATGAAACCACTGCAAATGCTCACGAGCATGAATGTATAACCACTGCAGCAATGGAGAGGACCTCCTCAGTAACTTACCAAGGAGCGAACAGAACATCTTCATTCCCCAAAACAGAAAGCGAAATACACAGAGGCTTTGGCGCGCCATGCATTCCCAAGTGGCTGAAATGAAATTTACACTCACTGAAAAATTTATATAGGACACAGCACTGGGGTATTAATATCAGGGAAAAGCATTATTATTGAGCTGTTAACAGAACTGTGCACAGCACTGGTAAGCTAGTACAGTAGGTCACCTCTTATGAAATCCCCACGGAATGGAGATATGATCATTTCAAATCTTTCACAAGAACCATTACATTTTCACTCAGAGAATAGCTGATTATTAATAGAATAGAATCACATGGTAACTACTATGATATGTAAATGAGCACCAAATGAATAACATCATTATGACTCGGCGGGATGTTTCACTCCTTGTCAAACTATATAATTTTTGGCATTTTCTAGCAGAAGCCTATATTAATTGAGTGGAGAACACACATATATTTTAAAATATATGGGGAGGGGGGTAACACTGTTATGTCACACTGGGTTTAGGTTTTGCCTCTGCGCTGTGTGCGGAGTTTGTATTTCCGGCCTGTGATGTATGGATTTCCTCTGGGCATTCTGTTTTCCTACAGAAGTCCGCAGGCCTTCAGTTATGCTAACTGGAGTCTCTCCATTGCCTATGGTGTACAGTTGTGTATGGGAGTTTGCGGCCCAGTCGGTTAGCATGCTGTGCCTATGATTGGAAGATCACTGGTTCAAATCCCTGGTTGAGAGTGGTGGGATTTTTGCTGTGACCTGAGTAAGTCCCAACTGCTCCAGCTACTTGGTGGCCCTGCATTCTCAAATGGTGCTTTTCCACTGCCGCCATAGAACTGTGCCATGTGCAAGCCATACAGCTAACTGGCGGTTCCCCATTGTGAACTATGTAAGCTGTAACCAGACCATCTGATCGAGATGCCGGTGTCCTGTGCTTATCTGAAGGAAAAAGGTTACGTTCTATATATTATTCATTAGTAGTAGTACACAACGAATCGATGCATTTCTCCATACCTCGGAAAATGTACAACCTCCTACTTAAAAAGTACTGCAGAACTAACTAAACGGAATAAGTTCATAAAATGTAAATTTACGCAAGCAAATGCTAATTCCGCTGGCGTTTGATGCTTGCATGACACGGCGATTCTCACAGATGTGCTAGAAAATTAGCACATAGTAAATCATGAGGTACAGCGTGTGAACAGTAATTAAGTGTCTCTTCAGCCATTATCGAGCTGACCCTTCTGCAGCGGAAAATCGACTCATGCCGTAACTGAGCTGTGACTAGTCTGTCTAGGTAGCATGACTCAGTTTCTGTATTCCTCTGGATCAAAGTGTCTGCTAAAATGTAAATATCTGTAATAGACTGACACGCCATCCAGAATGTACCTATGCTGTGTGGTCTAGGTCACCCTAGACCACGCTGATGATAGAGTGCTTTCATTAATGTGACTAGAGCAGGCTGATGAAACTGGGCAACTGCTATGGAACAAGTACACAGACTTTCTCCATCCAATCAAAGATACAGGAATCTGTTTAGTCATTATAACCCAGATGTGACACATTCAAGGAAAGTACAACTCACAGCATGTTGATTTTGATAATATGCCAGCAAGGGGCACAAAAGCATAGATCTGTAGTATCTATGTGGATCTGCAGGAAAAAGGGGAAATAGAGATCCATAGCGGCCTTCAATGATTAAAACCTGAGTCACACCAGGGATGAACTAACAAATACATATATTGACTTTGACTTTAACCTATACAGCACTGTTTCCCAATCTGGTCCCCGGGGACCCATAGGCAGTCCACAGGGAGGTGGGTGGGACCAAAAACGTGGACCAGCTGTGGGTCCCCAAGGACCGGACTGGGAAGCACTGCTATACATTAATAAAACACCGTACTGGATTTCAAAATATCAGATTCTGCAGTGGGATTGTCATGTGGTTTGATGGGTGTGTCCAAAGACCACTAGTTCAGCATTATTTGTCAACAATATTTCAAGTATAAATCCTGGGTTCTGCTGCTATACTCTTGGGGAAAAGCACTTTGCTTACTAACTAGGTCTAGGTGTCATCCTGGCAGAGAAAAAATGCAAAATCAGTGATAAACAAATTCTGAGAAATATTCAGAATGTGTATGGGTTGAATATAGCTGTTATGAACATGGGTAGAATGTGTAGCCAGATATGAAAAGTGAAGGTCCTCAAAGGCTTTTAAAAAATCAATTCAGTTGAAAGACGGAATCT
Source organism: Mormyrus proboscirostris (assembly GCA_026779585.1). Classification (NCBI taxonomy): domain Eukaryota; kingdom Metazoa; phylum Chordata; class Actinopteri; order Osteoglossiformes; family Mormyridae; genus Mormyrus; species Mormyrus proboscirostris. The sequence goes on along the minus strand of JAODKF010000045.1, from coordinate 19,742,391 downwards.
ACCCCAGTGGCTCAAGCCTCTGTTCTCCACTTGCTTTGCTTTTGTACTTCCTCAACAAAAATTGCTTGTCTTTAACAGTCATAGTTCGCTCAATTCACCAACAGCCAGCTGGGCTTCATTACTACAGAACAATTGACACAGTTAGACGTTTCCCTCCTAGACAGGCCAGCCCTGCCCTTCCAGTCTAAACTGCCCTGCCTCATCAAACCATCAAAAATTATTCAACACTATAAGTCGTGGGTCATGGTGTGTGAATAGATGAAAACAACATAAGAACTTTTATTGAAACATCTGATGAATAGGCTGGGCTTCCATCACCCAGGGGTATTATTAATCCAGTGGACAGTTCAGTGCCTCCCTGGAGGGTATGCATGTGATGTATGTGGTTTCCAAAGCCTCAGAATGAAATGTGTAAAGTCTTTATTCCTGCCTTTTAATACCAAACATCCCAGTCACTGGCATTTCTGCACATCACTTTAGTTTGCACATCAAGTCATTTACTGGGAGATGAATCTCTTTGCTTATGCTGCAAACGGTCATAAAAATAACAACAAAAATTGTGACAAATCTCCTGCATAGAGCCAGATTGCTATGCTGCGTAAGCGCAATGCATTTTAGTATCTCGGAAAATATTTGTGACATATCATGGCTCCTGCTATATACATATAGTTTTGTGATAACTTTTTCTGGAGCGATTCCTTATAATCACCATTCATCCATAAAAACAAAATGGATATTAAATATATGGCACTTGTGAACATACAACAAAGAAATTTGCCTCATTACTCGGTTTCTGCTTGACATTAATAGTGATGCGATGTGTGCGCAGCCAGCAATGTGTGAAAAAGAGGGAGGGGCATGGCTGTCTCCAGAGGGGGAGGTATATAACCAGGGCGATTGTGTTGATTCAGTCAACCTGTTCTTTGTTTTGTTAGCACAATAAATATATTTTTCTTTCTCGCCTCTCCTGTAAAGATCCCGATGCCCGTTCACTCTCCTGTCATTATGAATTGTTTTCACTGACCCCCACGCCTAGGTTGTATTTTTATTCTTTGTTATTATTGCCGTGATGAACGCTTTCCTGTCTCATCCCGCACCCCTGGAAAGGGAATCCCCGTCTCATAATACATACCTTAACATACGTCCTCTTGTCACGTGATTTAGAAATGATTCACTTTCCTGACCTCAGTGTCTGTCACTCGATGGAAAAGCAGGGCACAACAACCGGGGCAATTTAGTGATCAACACGTAGCCTAATTAATTAAAAAGGTTCCTAAAACAACCAGCCAAAATTGTAATGTGGAAAAAGGAACAGATCGATCGGGAATACGGCAGTATCCAAAGGCATTGTACGGGGTTGGTTGTGCAAAATAAACGCACAAAGAATATTGTCAATAAACAAAGACAGACATCCTGAGTGAGGTCGGGACAACATGGATTTGTGAACTCTTAGAACCGTTTCTAATATAGACCAGTACTGTTACATTATTTCTGCAAAGGCAACCGCAGTGTGATATTTCACTTCTATCTCGGTTTATTTGCATAGACTTACATACAACGATCTACTTCTCACAGTAATAATTTTACACATATCGCCATATCATCCTATAAGGTCAAATGAAACAATTTCCCGGAATTCACCTGTGGAATCAGGTAGCAAGGCTACTTAAATTATTAACTGATAGCCAGTTTAGACTACTTCATGCTTGTTACGCGGTTTAATGAGATTGCCAAGAGGTAATCAGCAGTCAGCACTGACCTCAAATGTCAGAGGGCAATTCCACAGTTCCTGCAGAGCTACCTCTGTGTTGGAAACATTGCACCTAATATCCTTCTCACGTGCGTGAGAAGAGTGGTTGCTAAGCAGAGGTGACTTATTTACTAACTAACTAACATAACTCCATATTCATGGTTCTTCACTGAGCTACCTTCATTGTTCTGGTTGAAATACACCCTGTTGCACTAAAGTGTCACTATCTCGGCTCTCCCTTTTTACAGTAATTGTTTTGCTGCTCAGTTAACACTCTTGCTTCTTGTGTTTGTTGTTACTTTGTAGATAAGAAAAAACACTCGGCATTGGGGGTGTTGGGGTTCATCATGTGTAATCTGAAATAATCCAGTAATTCTGTCGTTTCAAACTCAAAATTTATTAAAAGGATAACAAGGAAAAAAACAAAAAATACAGCTAGAAACACCATTACGTTGTATTTTGCTGCTTATGATGGAAAACCTATTTAATTTTCCCCAATCCCACTTGTTGCATCTAACCATAGTTGAAGTTATGTTACACCATGCAATGTGTGAGTGTCTCCTCTGCCTTGAGAGCTGTTATTTCAGGGATACCTGTTCTGGATAAGCAGCTTGAAAGATGAACAGGTGAATTTAAGTTCTTTGCTTAATAATACAACAGCAACAGTGTCCTTCAACGTGTGTGTGTGTATTAGAAGGGTGTGTATTACATGCACGAGGCCGCTTTTTTAATAATATTGTAATATGTTACTTGGAGAACATTTAAAAAACAATTTAGGCTACTGTCAAGTAAATATGAAAAACAAGAAGGGTTGCAGGACATTTAGATGTAAGGTGATAATCAAAAAAACTCAGCCACTAGTGTTTTTGCATTTTTAATTGTACATAAGATCACATCTTCTCCACCCAGTTACCACCTAAACAGGAAAGGTGTGCCTTTCAGTGTGTTGTCAGCAGCACTCTGACTGTGCTGCACGTCCTCCACCCTCACTGCACATATACTGCCCTGGGTTTGTCTGAAGGACATCTGACCTCTTTGACGTTTGACCTCTGGTGGCTGCTGTCCACAGCCTCGGCATCTACCTCTCTGCTCATAAAACCAGTCTGTTGCCTGACTTCGCTGAAGGGGTCTGACATGGATGTTGCAAATAGTGGGACGAGGGGCAAGCACCCCCCAAAGAAATAAATAAAAGTGTGTTTCTTATCTTTTATTATGAATCTGCATATTACTAGGCCAATTCGCTGTGCATGCAGAGTGCAAGAACAAATATATACCTATAATATTGTCCTGAATCAGACAAAATCAATTTATCATAAGAACCAGTTATTTTTCTAGTCACGTTTAGATGTGAAACCACACCATAAAGACTGTTTTAAATGATGAAATCTTCATTGTATACCATCACAATGTCATATACACCCCCCCCCCAGGAAAACTTGGTCCCCACTTCTGTCAAACTCCATCCACTGTCACTGGCCTCTGACATGGCACCCTATACCAGTCCCTAACGAGTCCTCCAGGAAAACTGGATGGATTTACATTTCTGTTTTATCCCAGTTCCCAGCACATCTACAAGGCATTTAGAGCGTCTGACTGCTTGGCTCAGGGGCTCTGGGAACTAGGGTAAAGCAAAAATGCAGATTTGGCAAGTTCGCCCTGCGGACTGGTTTGGAAAACACTGCCTTAGAGGAATGTTTGCTTCACTGGAATATATATATATATATATTCATTAGGGTAAAAACTGTTCCTTTTGCATAGAAGTGGCAGATAAGTACAGGTAGGTACAGAGGGATGAAATGGATCAGCATGAGATGATGATGCCTCTCCTGGGGCAGAGATACCCTGGAAGACTGAGGGGGCTCAACTTCATAGGACCCCCAAAATAAGTTAACAGAGGGGTCCATTTTGACTCGGGGAGGGGGGGGGGCTTGGGTCGGCAGAATTAGTAGCTATGCCCCTTCTTGCAGCTGCCACTGTCCTCTGAATCACATGACATGCTTCTTGATCAGTCCTGTGTTTGCAAGACAACTTAATGCTTTGAAATGTTTTTAAAGTTTAGACATCTCAATGCAAAAACAGCAGTTTTTTCATTTTAGAAGTGTGGTATAGGTCAGAGAAGGGAAGACCGCATGTTTCTTTTGATCTTGTAAATGGCCAGAATGCCAGCTTTTAAACGGTCTGTTAAAACGGTTTAGTGCGCTGCTATTATAAATTTGGATTAAGGTTTATAAAAAGTGTATAATGGAAGGCACGCATATACAGCGGGAGGGCAATAAACCTAGGAGCCGTCTAAGGCCCGATTGATTTGAATAGTTAATCCTCAGAACTCTCATAAAAGCTATTACAAACTTATTTTCTATCTTCTCCGCTTCTGAAGTTAATGTTGAATGAACCTTCTAGCTGTATGAAGCCGTCCCACTTGGAAAATACGTACCAAACAATCATGGTCTGCGCTTATATAATAATAAATTTACGTTCTCGCGTCGGCTCCTAGTTCCCAGTCGGGCGTACCTGTATATGTCGATATTTTTAGCTTTAGTGATGTACAATGTCTGATGAGTTCGTACTTAGATGATATCGTAATTTTATGAATCGCAAATTTCATATTTCAAATTATTCAGAGTGCCTGTACGTACCGCCGAAGTTTCACGGGCGCAATCCTCAATTTACGAATCCTAATTTATCTGTTTATGATGCTCAGGTTGCAATTACGAATTTCAATTTACGCATTAACAAGTTCAGCACTACATTTACGAATCATTAGTTACGCGGATAAAATTACCTTGCCAGTAGTCGATGGGTTTTCGCAAAAAAATGTCAGTTATCCATAAGCCAAATGGAGAGCTCCACAGAGATGTGGGAGCTGGGCTGAAAGCGGAAGAAGGTATACGTCGTAAGTAATCGTACGTAAAATTAATTGTAAATCCGAAATTGCAGTGAGATTTTTTTTGTCAAGATCCATAGACCATTGGCAACGTACGTAACTTTACCCACGTAAATAATGATTTCCTCAGCATCGTACTGAAGTTGCAAACTCAACGTGAATATCATAAATTCACTACTGTATTGCGATTTGTAATTATATATTCAGAATTGCATTCGTGAAACTTAGGCGGCAGGCTTAGGCACACATTTTGCAACCCTGAATATGAATTTGCGTTTCATAAAATTACGAGATCATCGTGACATTTAGTACGATTACTTTAGATGTAAATTCATCTACCTATGCTTACGAATCGATTGCAAATTATCGGCTACAAACTGTCTGCTCTCCTAAAATGAGAATCTGTAAACCGAGAGTGCGACATATGCAGTGCGCATTAATGCGAATCTGTAATCGTAAATGTCACAGTAGAAGTGTACTTTATAAAATCTTTGCTAACAGGTCAAGTCACAGATACACAAATATGATTTCGGATTTGCAATTCATGTTTAACGTACGATTACGTAATTTAGACATAAACCTATCTACATCGAATCGGTTTGCCTACAATTCTACTCTGAAGATATGAAAGTGAATAAGTCTGGAGATCAGTAAAAATATTGGGAGGGACAACTTGGTGCTCCCACAATATTGATAGCGACATGTCGTACCACACGTTTCATAGCCAAATACTGTTGTACATTAGGTAGTATATGTAACAGGGCTAATTTTAGTTTCATCATGGTGTCGCTACAAGTGGGCGCCGCCACGCAGGCAGACGATGTATCTGATTTTCCATGTAGAACACACGGACGCTTCCTGAAAGGGAACTAGCCATTTCACCGTTTATGGGGGGTTTCCGCAATAATAAATCTTGCAGACATTGTACAGTACAGTGATGCGTGTACTGCATAAATTGAAATTAGAGTTAACGTAGACTTCATGACCGCAAACATACGGATACAACAGCTGGACTGATGAAAACGAAAATAAACATGAAACATATCGGACACACAGCGATATTACAAACCTTAGGGTTCGTGCTTTAAAATGGAGTTTCACCGTTACTGGGGAAAGGGGATTAATCCAAAAAAACAGGCGAAACCAATAAATACAGGCAAATCAGGTTACCAGAACAATGACTCAAGTCGGTCAGATACCATAAGGTGAAGTAAAACATGTTGGATTTAATGAATTGCAATTCTGTAGATACTTTGATATATTCTATCATTTTAGTATTTTTCTGACTATGGGTAGCAATATGAAACCGATTCCTTCACCCACCTACTTGTGAATAAAGTTAATATCACTTCACGTTTTATGATAGTACCATCTAGTGGTAACAAATTCGAAAACGCCTAACAATTTCCAACTCGAGTAGAAGTACGTTTTCTAAAATTTCGGTTGTTAAACATGCTGTAAAGCAGGGCCATGTCTATGGTTCTGAGATTTTACTACCCCCCAGAGCAAAACAAAACAAATTCTGTCATTTCATTTATTTTCAGTAACGCAGGGTACGACCAGGGTTGCAAACTTTGCAATTTTAAATTCGAGACAAGTCTGCACATACATTTACACGCATGTAACAATTTTATTACCTTGTAAATATTGTATAAGGTTTGCAAAATACCCCAACGATTTTGATGTAGCTAATTTTAGGTTTTGAATGGAAATATATAGATTTGCTGTAAGATTTCTTTCGTTAACGTGAGAGTAATAAAGCGTGAGTGTCACTACAGGTGCGCGAGAGTTGGCAACCTTAGGGTATCTGGTATTAAACTGGCTAACTCGCGTCGGTTACAAAAGAAACGGTGAAATATTAAAACTAATGTAAATAACTGTAATGTCACGGAATGCGACCTGGGGTTTTTTCGCTGTCTGCTTTTCGCCTCCAATCAAATGGCGCCCTAGGCGATTGCCTATATCGTCTATACAGTGGACCGGCACTGCTGAAAATGATGTATTTATAATTATATGCAACTTTAATAATACAGTTTATTATAAATTTAATATAAACAGTTCTTAAACCGAATATACCTAATGATCCAATGCCTATATTCCATGCAAATATAATATAATTTTTCCTGATGATTTTCTGAAGCATTGAAAACTTGAAAAGCACGGTGATGTCATCTTGCCCCATCTTGGGTTGTTCCCTGCTTTGCACCTGTGGCTCCGGCCCCCACCCTGATTATGACAAGCGGTTTCGGAAAATGGATGGATCGCTTTCATCTACATTTTGTTGGCCTATTGTCAGGTATATTTAGGGGCTTAACTTTACAATGTTTTCTTTTTTAAAAAAATTCTGCCTTTTTATAAACACACCTAATTTCTTTTACTCTTTTTTTCTTTACTGGGTTCTAAATGTTTCATGCAACACAAGGTTATATTTTGTTAAAGGCAAAATGAGACAAATCATACTTTGGTCAGCACATCCTCTTTATTAAATGTCTCCATCCATTATATTTCGTATGGGAAAAGCATTATGGCAAGAAGCAGTCAAGAAGGGTATATTTCTTAAAACATGACAAACTCAGTGGGCCTATACCAGTCAAGCGAAACAGCAAGGTGTATGTCCACGTAAGCGTGTGTTTAACTGTCAAAGTACCTATGACTTAAGTGTTTGTGAGTGATGTTGATTATGGTGAGCAACTCTTCCCATCCAGATGGTAGTGTTTGACAGAATCACTGTTTCACCATTTCCATTTCAGTGAATGAATTGAAGAGGAATATTGATTTCCATATGGTTGTTACTTATTTGCATGTATGTCTCCATGTCCTCAGAGGCCAGCTGTTGTAAAGCACGGATAACCTCACTGCCAAATACACCCAGATGCACAGTAATAGCATCGATCATGTCCTGAAGAACTTTATTTAACTGTTCCATGCTTATCTCAGCTTGGAAGTCCTCCATCTTTGTTTTGACCGAGATTAATGCTTTGGAGTAGAATTTACTGAAAGTAGCCCAAAAAGGTTCCAAATATACAGATATCAGGTTGCCAAATATATGTTCTACCAAATCAAGTATGAGATAAAAGAAATCTCTAAATGTGGTCAAATCAAGGTTTTTCATGCTGGCTTCCATGTGTGCAATTTCTTCCTCAAAGGTTTCTAGGTATTCTTTCCATGTGAGGACATTTTCTGTGAAGGGCATTAGCACCTTGATGTCACTAAAGTGGCTGGTAATAGCACCCAGAAAGTGCGCATGCATTTTCAGGACATGGAAGATCGACTCAACGGTCCTTTCCCAGAGTTGTGGAACGGCGAGTGTTTCATTAAGCCCAGGCAGCTGGATGTTGGTTTTACTAAGGGCCAAGTCTGCTGAGTTAAAAACAGCCTGCATGTTTTTGTTACACCGCCTGACCACGTTTCTGAATATGACAGACAAACTTGTCATGTTTGGGGATTGGGGCGTTTCATCAGTAACACTGCGATAAGCCTCCTCTATGCTACCGTAGACAGTCCGCTTCAGCTGCTGAGCAGTGCTCTCGATGTCCACCCCAAAAAGGCTTTTGTGATACTTATTTACTAAATTAGCAAATGATGCAGTAGCAACAGGCACCTTGTCTACCAGCCCTGAGGTCATGCCAACAACGGGCCTCATGTTCCAAGATGTCTGAAGACTTAGCCTCTCTGGATTTTTCAGGGACACCCTGATATTCAGGATGTCAGTATCAGTCTCAGGTGCATTCTGTTGAAAATAAGAAGAAAAAAACATGATTTTATATGACTAGTAAAGTGAAGAAAAGTAAATAGGACTTGACCATGGTACAATGAGTTCAATGAAACACAATCACATGCGTCTGGGGTTTTAATAAGGGGAAATGATGGTGTATTTATTAAAATATAACCTTAATATAGCCTTTGTTGTAAACAACAAAGAGTCATTTGACTAACTAAAAAACATCCTTACCAGGTATTGACTGTATAGGACCCCAGAAATCTGCAAAGGGGTCTTTTTCTCCAGCCTAAAACCAAGTAATCCACAATAGAATAGAAATGGCTGCGTTTATGCTTGTAACTCCCTCCAAGTTGGAAAACGGACACAAGGCGTTCTTGATTTTTACTGGCATTTATTGCACACAGGTGCCACCAACGATGCCGTGAGAACTG
>JAODKF010000045.1:19717641-19733505 GCA_026779585.1 Mormyrus proboscirostris | reverse complement strand
ATTAAAAAATAAAGTATTTTTAACTTATTTATTGTAACTTAAACCATGAAATTATCTTAAACTGCATAACTGCTGCTGACGGCAGCCACAATGCTATTGTCTTGGGATGCATACTGGATTTTTAAGTTGGTGAATGTGGGGCTGGTGACATCAACAGTTAGGGTGTGGTGGGACGTGCTGAAAAAAGGAGTCGGCAGTATGTTAATTTTTCTGGCATATTCAGCATGAACAATAAATAGTTAATAGACATTATAATTTTTACACTTGCCTCGCATCACACGTTTCATCCTTGGAAAAAGATATGAAAGCCATTACATAAAATCTACGGTAAAATGCGCTTTATAGTGCAGATTTCAATATTGAAATATTGCTGAGTTACCTCAGAGTATGAGTGCACATGTGCTTCCAGTCAATATTCAGGTCATCATGTGTGAAGGTGCCACTCAGTCTCACGGTATTGTCCTCAAAGCTAGCAGTAGCAGTAGCTACAACCGACACAGGATTAAATATAACTGAATTGTTTCATGGTCTCGTACAATTGCATGAAATTCACAATATGGAGAACCTGCCAAAGATTATTCTAAACTTACCATCAAGATCAAACTCGAGGAAGACCAGAGTTGAAGTGCAAGAAGACTTAAGTGAAGTGATGAATTTAGGAGCTTGGTTTTCTAGTCTTGCAGTCCATGTCATGGTATAAACAGGACAGGAAAGTGTTGCAGTGGCAGACATTTCATTAAGGCCAAATCCACCCTGGTTCTTGGTGTGTACCATATCAGAGGAGAATTTTAGGAACTGCTGCTCTTCTGCACTAGTGACCTGGTCAAATTTCAGCACTTCCCATAGATTTGTCTGGTAGATGGGTAGATTTATTGACTTTAGGAAAGCAATGTGACCATCCCAAGAACTGCTCACCTCCACTTTCTGTTCCGCCATGTTATTGGAAAGAAGAAGCTTATAGGTATGAGACAGCGATGAGAGTTTCTCATTGCCTTCCCAGCTGAAATTCTGCTTCCAAGGAGTGACTTCAAGAACTATATCTTGAAAGAAATGTCCCTCACCAAAGCTGGTTGGCTGTGACATATCAATATGCACCTTTCCTATCAGTGGTGTCACTGGAGAAAGATCCAGAGTTGCCTTAGCTATGTGCTTGCCTTTGGTATTTAAGAATAGCAGGTTGGCCTCATTATCATTGGTGTATGTTAGTACAGCATACACGCGATTCAGAGACACATCCTGTGCTGCGTCCTGTTTCATGTCCATGTCCCACATTTTATGGTCTCTTTGGCTGACTTGGAAGATGACATTAGACTTTGTGGAAGAGCGCAACCCATCGGCATTTATGAATGTATTTGCATCATGGTTTATCACATTGGTGAACTGAATATTTGAGTTAATGTTTCCAACAGTTTTTCCTTTAGTCATTGTCTCCAGAGAGATGTCCCTCAATGTTCCTTCCAAATTGAAATTATGGCCAATATCTCCCTGTCCAATGGCATTGATTATGGGTAGATTAAAGCTGTACTTCAACTTTTTTGAAATTGCTTTAGGAGTAGTTTTACTGTTTCCAGTAAGTTCCTGGTTGAATTCAAGGTTTATGATAGGGTAGTTAACCTTTGTGATAGTAGACATGGAGATATCCACGCCTTTCTTGGTACGGCTGACTGCGCTGTTGTGGGTGGCTTCAAAATTCTTACTCTCAGCCGACAAAACAGTGGCTAGTTTCACTGTTTTCTTTGTGGTCAAGTTAATGTTGCCAAGAAGTTTGCCTTTCAGGGCATCGAACACAGAGGTTGAAGAAGCCACAATTCGTGCCACAATGTCATTTTGCTTGTACAGGGCGGTATTGACATTCAGAGTAATTATCGCCGACTTAAAAGAAAGGTCTGAGGTTAGGTTTCCAAAGGCATTCACAGAATCCTGTGTCTTATGATATAAAAGCCTGTAATCCATGTTAAGTGACTGTTGAGGTGTAGTCAATATATTCATCAGGCCAGTGTGTTTCCACAAAGAAACTTTTTCAAAAGATGGGGTTCTGTACAACATCACATCCACTGCTGGTATGGTGATTGGAACATCCAAAAAGTCAAGGTTAGCATCACCATTTATCTTAGCATAAATGCCAGCATCCTTGTTGTTATTATTCATAGTAAAGTTATGGGAGTACTTGTACTGGTTGAAGCGAGCTAAGCTAATCCAGCTAGCCTGCTGCACTTCATTCTTAAGAATGACAGAATAATCATTCTGAAGGTCAATCTTTGCAGTTAATCGTATGGGGAGACTAATCTTTGTGTTTTGTTTGTTCAGGAAATCAAAAACAAGCCCTTCTGGGTGAGCCAAAAAAAAGACTGAATTGGATATAGTTCCAGTGACAGTCCCAAGGAGCTCTGTGCTGTGGGAAACATTCAGTTTTACACTTACCTCCTCCATATCGACATTTCCATGAAGTTCGACCATGCTATTTTTAATGAAGGGCGATTCTATTTCAGCAAGTCCATTAATGTTAAAGGCTTCTAGCATGACCAAGTCAACATTTAATTTTTGTTTTGCTTTCAGATCCTGGATGTTTGTGCTAGCTTCTACGTTAAATTTAGCAGTTGTAATATCTGTAGTAAACATTATGTCGCTCTGATGAGAACCCTCATCTGAGTATTCTTGGATGGTCCACTTCCCATTGGCCTTATTATTAATCTTCACATTGAAAGTCCCAGATTCTAGATTGGCATATACTCTCTGAGTTCCACTGGCTCGGTTGGAGATTGCAACATCCAGCATGTTCAACTTGTGAGTATAGCTATTATCAACAGTCATCGATATTTCACTCCCCAGGGCAAGGGATACACTGTTGACAAATTCAGCAGTGTAGGGTTCTGTGCTTGTTCTGGCAGTAGTCTGACCTGAAGCCTGAGCAGATATGCCATAGACTGTAACAGAACTCTGGTGGTCAACTGAAAAGGCAACGTGATTAATCTTGCAGTTCTCATCTATGATAAGATGACTCATTTTAGGCATTGCAAGAAGTGCAGTGGCATTCAATGTGTAGTCTAGGACCTCAAAAGCTGATGAAGCTTTAGAATTGAGTAAAGCTGTAAATTGTGGTGTTGCTGAGCTAGTAGTGGAATTAAGGAGCTCAGCATTCGTTACGAGGTTATAATATGGGGAGTTGAATCTAATCTGACTATAGAGCTTGCCAAAGGTTGGGAATTTAACTTCACCACGGATCAGGTCTACTGACTTAATCCCGTTCGCAATATAATCAATGTGGTCATTCAGTTGGCCTGTCATTTCTCTGAAATCAGTTTCCATCACATTGTTAATTGCATTATTCAGATAATCAATTGCTTGGTCACAAAGGGTTAGGAGGTCAATGTGTTTTACAGTATTAATTGCTTTGTTGATTTCTAACATGATGAGTTCCATCACTTTTTTCAACAGTTCTACCTTCTTGTCAACTTCATACCTGATAAACATTTCATGCAGCACAGCATATGCTTCATTAATTGTTTCCATTATACCATATTCTTCCACGAAACTGATGATCACTTGGTTGATATTGTTAACCTCTTTCATCATTTCTATGGGAATTTGAGAAACTAAATGTTCCGCATACTGTGCAATGTTAAATTCCTGAATGAGCTGCATGATGTCAAACATCTTCACTTTCTGTTCCAGTTCACCGAGCTTCTTCAGAAGATTAGCTCTGATTTCATATTTGGCATCAAGATCCTGCAACTTGGTAAAGTTATTGTCCAGATATTGTGAATGTATGATTTCTTGAAAAGCATTAATGATTCTGACAATGATGGAACTGATCTTATATTGAGCATCGATTGCCCTCATTTCATTTCCAAGTTTTTGCAAAAGGTTGTGTATGGAGTCACCCAAGGTCCCATTTTCAAAGATGTCCGTCAAAAGTGCTGAAAAGCTTTTAACCCAGACCTGTACGTAACTCTGAATTCTTTCTGTGCTGGTTTTTAGATTCCCCAGGAAAGTTTCAAAATTTTCCGAAGTGACAGTGTACTCCATCAATTTTTGTTGAATAATAACGATCATACTGTCCATATCATACTCCTGCACATAATAACTAACAGACTTAAACACATTTTGTATTTTGGTCCTAAATTCTTCATTTTTGATGTACTGTTTAAAGAACTCTAAAACACTCACAATGTTCATTTTGAAGTGCTCAAAAATTCTAGACAGACTTATGATGAAAGGTAATTCAACAACATGACTGTCACCTGTCTTGTCATACTTGAGGTAAGCAGAAATACTGAGTTCTTGATTCTCTGTATCAGCCTCATTCAAGAAAGGACTAGTAATTTTTCCTGACATCTCTATTCCCATTCTTTCATGGCTGTTGTAAGCATTAATTTCTTTATCGTATGCATGGTTATTTAGCTTATATTTCACTTTCCACATGCCTCTTTGCTCCTGAGGATGCAGCAATGTCTCGATTTTGTGGTCCAGCTGGGTCTTAATTGAAGGGGTATCATCCAGGTCATGGGTAGTGGAAGCTCTAAGGTCATGTGAACATGCAACTACTAGAGACTCTGCTTTGAAGGCCAACTTGCTGTAAAACTGACTTGTATGTTTTCCATACCAGTCAAGATTACCATTAGAATTTAGGGTGACATCTGCACTGACAATAAATGGCTGAACAAAGGTCCAGACAGTCCCTGTGACATGGAGTGATTCTGATTTGAAGCTCACTTCACTGTTAAGTCTTGCAGACAGTCGTGTTGCCTCCATGTCAGAAATATAGTTTATATGAGCACCCAGTACGTTTCCATTAGTTCTGCTCTTCGCACTCAGTTTCAAGTCAGAAAAGCTGACTTCATACCTATGCATAATGTTCTCTTCTCCAATGATTCCCTTTAGGTTACCAAACAGATCCATCTTGTAAGGTTCCAGCTTAAACTGCCCATTGTGAAGGAAGTTTACATCCAGAAGTTTAAGATCATTGCTTATTATCACAACTCCAGTGAATGGCTTCAGGTCAACGTCAATGTTGTTCTTGTAGAAACTGCTTTTGCCTACAAAATTTTCAGTCTTGGACTGCAGCGCTAGGGTTGTGAAGGTTAGGGAGAGCGTGTTAATGCTTTCTGTCTTCATATCCTCTACTGATCCCTTGGACAATACTGATAGACTTGTTCCAGAACTGTCAATTCCACCTTTGATGATATTTTCGAAAGCCAGGAGGTTATTCTGAAGGTTTGTTTTACTATGGAAGGCCAGCCTGCCAAAGCTGATTATTAGGGAGCCGATATTGGTTTGAAGACTTTTGTCAAAATTAACTGAGTTCTCTGTTTGCATTTCCAGGCCATTTTCCCTGAGGGAACCAGAAACCAGAGAGAAAGCATGCAGGCGTGAGCCATACGCACGAGATTCCACTGTGATGCTAACGGCCTCATGTGAGAGAGCCAGTTCAGCTTGGTTACGGACTGTTAAGCTGAGGATCTTGGCGACTGCATTGGATTTTAGTGATAAATAGGTGTCGCTGAGGCTAAACTCTAATGTGTGCTCCATAGCATCATTCAGCGTGTTTGTGGTGGACGTCACGGCCAGCTTGCCATTATTATATAGGAAGACAATCCTGTTTTCAGCTTGGAGGACATCTGAGGACATGGTCAGCGCAGACTCTGCTCTTCTCTGTGTTAATGAGATATCCATCTTTCCGGAATATACATGGAAAATGTTACCATGGAAAGAACCAACCATTATGCTCCCTGACGTATTGCTCCTCTCAGTTATCTTACCATAGTCATTTTTAACCTCATAAGTGTGGTATACTGAAGTCTCCAGACCCAGTGGGCTTGAAGCTTTGAGTGTGGAAGTTTGTTGTAGGTAAACGATGTGAAAAATAAATCGCACTATGTGAAATGTTATAATTGATGTTGATAAGATTATGGGTCAGAGAAAAGTCCATAGTTGCTTTTGCCAGGGTTGTACCGTAGCTAAAATCTGCACCACCTAAGTAAAGATGTAAACAGAAATGACAATTAAAAGATAAAATTCATTCATCTTATAATGCAAATTTTTTTGCAGTCTCGTTGTGACATTTAAATGATGGGTAATTTGTGGAATATTTAAGGCACATACCTCCAACCGAGTAAGATAGGAGTTCAAGAGGGCAATCAGCCGTCGCTTTGAACTTAGCGATATAACTTTTTTCTGTATCTTTGCCAACCGAGAGAGAGCCCTCCCAGTTATAGAAGTTGCTGTTCACCACGGTGGAGAAATCAATCATATCGTTTAGGGGCAGACCGAGTTTAAAAACCACAGGGATGTGGAAGACGGGGATTCTGACTTCTGTGGCTGGGACCTGCAGGCCGATTTGAGGAATGGACATGTGAGGGATAGTAATTTTTTCAGGCATGTTCAGATGCTTGGAAGATATTCCACCAAAAGGTAAGGCGATGCCGACAATAAACCGGTCTTGGAACTTCCAACTAAGTTTGCTCTTTCTGTAAGAGAAAAGAAACATATACTTCATGAATAGCAATGAATAATCATTAATTTAATGGTTTATGATTATATGAAATGATTATGAGATATTACGAAAAGATTACACAATTACACGTTACACAATCCTCATCTCAGTACCTTGAATGCGTAAATAGCTTCATGCAGGTTAAATACTTACTATTTCAGGAATAATTTCTCAGGCAAAGAAGGCAAAGTAAATTCCGGCATATTCAGGAGCCCCGTGTGGGGAAGATTGGATGCTACCTTTCTTAGCCAGATCTGGCCAGCCTGTAAAAGAAATTTTGGTCACTGTACATCATTGATTTAATTTTGTCTACATAAAACACACATACACACATGCACATCTATGCGCATGTTTCTATTCACATCTTTGTGGGGACCGTTCATTCGTTTCTAGGGGCAAAATCCTAATCGCAATAATGACAACCCCTACCGAGCTCTAACCTTAACCATAAGTAACCAAAGAAAATACAAGACTTTTCATATTTAGTTTTTTGATTGCAGTCACACTTAATAAAATTGAGTTTCCCCTTGTGGGGACTGAAAAGGTTGTCGCCACAATGTGAAAATGACAGGGACATTTGGTCTCCACAATGTAATATATACATAAGACACACACACATTCCCTTTTTACCTCATAGGATTTTGATACTATATGACGTAGTTTCATGTCAGTTTTAGCCACTTTCTGGTCCAAAATGTGATTGATGAACTTGTGATATACTTCAGTGTCGAGGAAGTAATCTTGTACTTTAGAGTCCATATCGGACACAAGTTCAACCTCGGCTATGCTACCATCTACCAATGAAACAAAATGGTTGTGTCATTCCAACACATCATACGAAAATTGGCTTTTGCAGATCTGAAAAATAAACACTTGCTTAGTTTAAACTAAAAAATATCTGGAAACATATATACAGTACCGGTGAAGTCCGGAAACACCGACTGAAAATCATTTATTTTTCAACAAAATAATGACCCTTGAGCTTAAGTAGTAAATATTTGACAAAAAATGGAGTGCTGCCACAGATAACCTGGTCCCCACAATCACCAAAATTAAACCCTCTAGAGCCGGTTTTGAATGACTTGGATGGACAAGTAAGATCAAGGTAGCCAACTTGTGTCCAGAACTTGTGGACACTGCTTCCGGACTGTTGGAGAAGCCTTCCAGATGGCTATATTTGGAAGCTGGTTGAAAGAATGCCAAAAGTCTGCAATTCAAAAGGGTGCTATGTTGAAGAGATGGAAATTTGAGTAAATATTGAGATATTGAACACTTCTGTTTGTGGTTGCAGTATTTAATACACATTATTTCATTGCTGTGCAACCCTTTATTATAAGGTGAATGATATAGTTGAAATACAGACAAATGTATTAAAAGCAGGTGTGTCCAGACTTTTGACTGTTACTGTATGTACATATTTTCCAAGGCCTTTAACAATTTAGTATATGAAAGAAATGCATCAAGCAACAGGGAAAGAACATGAGCACAGTGACTTAGAAGTTTGTTTTGTAGAATTCCACCCATTCATCTTCTATATTAACTTCTCTCTAACTGTTAACAGAGTACCTGTTAGACATCCCACGATAACATGGAGACAACATGCAAACTCCATATACATGAAGCCAGGGCAGAGACTTGAACCCCCGCCCCTGATATATGAGATAGCAGTGCTAACCACCACACTGCTGTGCTGCCTTCCTTTAAAACATGGTCCAACTAATTTGAAATATATACAGGATATTCCACATGACTTCCAGTACAGATAAAAGCAGAACCATGTCCTTAAATTGATGTGAATAATACAAAAGTGTACCGTATTTGAAGATGACTTGCTATAAAGAGGAAGTCCCTGAGACTTTAATGGAACTGTTAATGTCCAGGATGATTTCCTCAGCATTTGTCATGGTGGCAGTGAGCGCAGCCTCGGTCTTCAGAGCAGGGAAGATAAACTGGAGCTGCACCTGACCATCTTTCATTCCCTCAAGTCTACAGACATGAAAACCAAACGTCATCAAGGCACGTTGAAGACATGTGCAAACTGAATACTTGAAAAGGTGTGGATGACTGTGGACCTACTTTGTGCGGCCAATCAGAGACAACTGGGGCACATTCTTATTGACGATGTCAATGGTGATGCTGTGAACCCCCTTCTTTCGGGCACTGCTGTCAGTGAAACTTAACCTAATTCCAGCCTCTACATCATAGTCAGGGATCTGGATGTCAGTAGATAGGACGTTCTTATTTCTGTTGTATTTCAGAGTAGCTGTGGCCTCAGATGGCTGAGTGCCTGGGATGAGATAAGTCGACTTTAGTATTGTTCATTGTCTTAGTGTCTTAATAACCACTCTATTAGATAACCCTCATACCTTCTGCCTTTAGAGTCATCTTTAGAGTGTCCACCTTCTGTCGTCCCTCTTTACCCTCCTTTACAGTCTCATACGTAATGGTGGCAGTATATTCAGTGATTTCACCAGTGGGATGAACCTCCAGCGCAAATCTGGAAAAAATGCGCACCTTAATTTTGATCCAGATTTTTAGAAGTTCTGAATCAACACTCATATGCATACATCTGAGACTCCAGCAGTCCAAAAAGAGCTCTTACTTAGACTCTCCAGTGAGAGGGAAGTAGGGAACATCAGTAGATGAATCAGTGTTAGCATACTGAAGTGTAGTGCAGTAATTTACACCAGAGAATAGCGGCTGGCACTCTGTGGATTCAGTTCTATCAGCAGCTGATGGAGATATTGTCAAAGTCCCAGTTGAAGTCACTGACAACAGCTTGTTGCTGCAGTTAATAAAATACATGAGTTAATTCATTTATTCAGTTGACACAAACCATGTTAGTGCATGGAAATAAATTCAAAAAGTCCATGCCTAATACTGAAGAGCTTGGTTGTGTCCTGAGGGACAGGGACGGCCAGCTTGATTTGGTTGTTGGTCACAGAAAGTCGTGTGTTCAGTTTACTCTCATGATACACAGTGGTGTGCATGTCAATGCTTGAGAGAATATACTCAGGAATGTGGACACCCATCTGAGTAATGAATTCCACTCCTACAGATGGCCTAAATGACAGTTCATGCTGTTGGCAGAGAATAACATCAATCAATACCTTGATATTTATTTTATGAACTATCATCATTAAAATCAAATGGTGCCTGGGATATTTACCAGCCTGGGTGCCATATGTAGACCTCCTTTAGCTCCAGGTGCAAATGTAGCCGAAAGGGAGAACTTAAGTGGGAATCCAACAACAGTCGGCAAAGAAAACTTGTTGTCCATGAAGATGTAATAAGCAAAAATCTCATTGTCAGTGCTGGACACGAAAGATTTCAAAATCTAAGAGGAAAACAGAGAGAATTACGGTTGACTATTTTATTTTCACTACTATTTGTGAGCAGCTATGAAATGAGTTTCACAAGTTACAAGAAGTTCTGACATGTTACAATTAAAAGAAAAAAACTTGCAAGTACATTTTTGGGGAACATCCTAAGGATTTTGTCCATGAACATGTTTACAGATTGGGTGATGCCTTTTATCTCACTGGTCTTTATATATCCAAGTTCGGTTCCCATGATCCAAGTTCGGTTCCCAAGGTATGCCATGGCTTCGGGGGACTGCTGAGTCCTCAATTCGTGCAGCAGTTTGTCAAAGTTACGCTTAATATCACCGACAATGTTCTGGAGAACCTACAGGAATTAAATTGGAAAAAAGAATATATGCAGCCTTCTATCCATCCATTGATCCATCCTTCCATCCATCCATCCATCCATCCATCCTCCAACAGCTTATCTTGTACAGGGTCAGCTTCCAACTAATGATGTTTAATTGACTATTGCCTTAAGTACAGCTCCATTTCTGGAATACCCGTCCCTTCGTTTTCTCGTTCTGGAGTGGCATCCAGCTTTTCAAAATTTCATTGACCTTTTCTGGCATTTTGTTTTCAGCCCAGTACATGGTCTTCAGGATAATGTCAGGAAAGAACCCATTTTGTCCAAACAAAGCATCAATAGTTGGTTCAAATCCTTTTCCCTCCATTCCAACCTTACTGTAAATTGTACAATAAGAATGTAAGTGTACATTATTAGATTTGATTAGATTATTAGATACAACTGTATATTGTCGAAATACATGGCCTGACTGGTTTACACCAATATGTTAAAGCTATTTGTGTGTCTTTTTCACCTCAAACATGTCAAGGTGATATCCAAAAGCCTTTAAAGTTGTCTCCAGCATGACCTCCTTGGGCATGTAACCGGTGGAATCAAAGATTGTGTTCCCTTGCATGAAACCCATTTTGTAGTTCTGTGAGAATTTTCTGAAGTCTTGGACAATGGGCAAGTCATTGCCCTGTAAGGCATCGTTAATCATCTGTTTAATGCTGTATGGATAAGAGAGGAGGTAATGGTCACATGGAATGAAAATCTGTGATTTTGGTTTTGTTAAACACATATATTGTAGTTTTATATACTTACGCTTCAGATGCAGGGTCTTATGAAATCAAGATGTTGGACAAGTAGGAGGCTATAAAGCTCTTGGCCTGTGGATCCTGCTCTTTGGGCAAAGCCTTAATAACGGTGGCTACATCGGCAGGTTCTGGATTCTTCATAAGAATCAGATAGGCAGCCAGTCGTTTCTGCACGGGGCTTGCACCGTCCAACACCACCCTCAGGAAAATGCGCCGAACCTAGTGGGAAGACATAAACACTTTCGTACAGTCTTTGGTAATGAGGTGTAGCTGTTTACCATAAGATAACATTTTAGGACACTTCAGAAGATTCAAATGTTTTGTGTTGGATAGAGTGTGGTCTTGGATAGAATATGGTGTTTGGAGTGTTTAAATGTTCTATCTATACAAATCCAAAGAATGTTCAATAAAAGCATGATTTATTGAAATAGGAACAGATTCTGGTTACCTCTTTGTCGACTGTCATTTGTCTGAAAGCCTGGATGGCAGCTTGTTGGACCAAAAGGGCTGCAGAAGGTTGACTTATACAGTTCAGGAGCACTTTTTTCAGGCCAGGACTGGCTGCCTCCATGGCTTCTCCCATGTTCCCCAAGACCTACAAAATCCAAACCAGCAGATGTTCAGGCTTTTAATATGAAGAGTCCTTTGGGTATCCCAGAAGAGAGAAAGAAAATGGTGACGGACACGAGGAGTAAAATGTACACACCCTAAGAGTCAGAAAAAGTTGGTCCTTGTCACCTGAGCAATCACTGCCCAGCTGGGAGGCCATGAATTCAGACACAGCAGTAATCTCAGGTGTGACTTTGGGTTCACTTTGGTAGAATCTGTTTGGTGAACATGGTGTGAAAACTTATGAGAATTATAAAGCTCTTCAAGTAATAAAGACTATTAATAAATAAAATGAAATTAATAATTTTAAAAAGGCCTAGAAATGTAATCAAGTACTATTTAAAAACAAAAATCTGAAGACCAATGTGAACAATTCATTAGCGTTGCTTGCATACCTCCTGACACTGTTGCTCAGACTGTACATGGTGGCCTTGTTCTGTTTGTATTGTGCCATAGTAAGCATGTCCTGGATGTTGATGTTGGGAAGGAAACCCATGGAATAAACAATGGCATCAATCTCCAAGGAACTTCTGTCAAAGGTCCTGAGGATCTGCAGGATGGCACTGCTGCACTCTGGGGTTCCACACTGAGCCAGCACTTGCCAGGTCAAGAGACTGGACACCTCAAGCATCTCTGTAACAGCACGGCTGAGGGTTTCGTTCCGGAGCTGGCGGATCTCGCTGACTAATTTGTGAAAGAGGCCGGCTCGCTTTTCCCCATCATTGGTCTGGGATAGAGCATTGAGCTCCCTCATGCTAGCCAACATGGTGTCCTTTGTCTGTGTGGGAGCCTTGTCTGCAGTAGCTTCCATGTGCAAATCCTTAATGTTTGCCTCATCTGCACAAATAAATAGAAACCTTGAGACCTTAGTTAAATACAATTATCATAAAAAAATACAGCTCTGCAAAAAAATTAAGAGACCACTCTTTAAAAATCTACACTTTTGAATCCAGGTTTAATCCAGGTTCTGCTGGCAAAAGGTTACGCTATACGGCAGGCTGCTTCCAGTTACTAAATTTCTTAGACAACAGTACACAAGAACAAGGTGAAGCAGGAGGTACTGGCAATAACCAATAATCAGCTAGTTATAGGGCGGAAGCGACTTCCTAATACCAGAGATGACTGTCAAATTATTAAGAGTTATTAAATGCAGGTGCGAAGTGCACTGCTAGGACAATTCATAACAGGCTCCTAGAAGCAGGACTAAAGACCCAAAAGCAAGGAAGAAGCCATTCATCAATGAAAACCAAGGAAGAACCAGACTGCAGTTTGCAAAATCGTGTAAATTATACACAGGCATACCTATAAATTGAGAAATGAACGAAACTGAAAATATTGCTGTGGTTTCTTAATTCACTGGACACCATGGCTCTAGACCGAATCATTTATACATAAGCTGTATTTGAAATCAAAATTTACCTTTAGTAATTAAGTGAGCATAAGTATTAATTTAGATTTCAGTGTATATCCCTGGGTGCTGTGAGATCCATTGTCCATTTACCTGCCATCATTTTACTAAGGATATTTACTAATGATAAATATGCCTTTTGTTTTCAGTAATACTTCCTGGTCATACTTCTGCTGCTTCCATGTTGTGTCACTGTGTTCTACCGAAAACTGCCATCTTGTTTCTTGTTTCACCACCTTTAATGAAAAAGTCACTAACCCCCCAAAAATCTCTCTTCAATCCTAACATCCCCATGTGACATGGATCTGTTCTCCAGCCTGACAGAAGTAAGTCTCACCATCCTAACTTAGCAATGTGACAAGCCTGAACTATTGAAAACTACACTGGGGTGGCACTTACTGTGATCATAGGCTCGGTTGTTGCTCTTGCTTGAGTCCACCAGTCTCAAGTTCTGTGTCACTTGTGCAGAAATTCCATATATTTGCCTGTGTCAGATGGGAAAAAGCAGCAAGAGAGGTTGTCTGAGAAATGAGCATTGAAAATAACCAAAACCAGTGCACACCATTAAAACAAAGCACTGAGTGGTATGATGTTGAAGACCTACTGGCTAGAGAAAGGTAGGAACATGTGCTTCTCCCAGCAAGTCCCTGTAGTCATGTGTTGCATCTTGCCATCAAATTGGTAGCTGCAGGTTTGAGTGCTACGGATCAGCTGGGAGAGTGGGAAGTCCTGCAGATGGACAGAG
Source organism: Mormyrus proboscirostris (assembly GCA_026779585.1). Lineage (NCBI taxonomy): Eukaryota > Metazoa > Chordata > Actinopteri > Osteoglossiformes > Mormyridae > Mormyrus > Mormyrus proboscirostris. Next base: position 19,719,784 of record JAODKF010000045.1, on the reverse strand, counting down.
AGATCAACATCCCCTAAACAAGAGGAAGCAAGTCCACTTCATCAGAAGTCATTCAAATTTACAATGTTCTGGTAAGGTTTTTTTTATAACCTAGGCTTAAAATGCCCTCATTAATCTTTCTTCAAATGTCTCACCAGGCCAGACATGAGTGCCAGGGGGCTTGTGAAGTCTTTCATTGGGTTGAAGTGGTCACAATTAGACAGGTCTCTAATGAAGGTGACATCATTGGCAGTATTCCCTCTGGAGCTGACAGTGACATCAGTCTTGCACAGTCCATATAGGGTTTCCTAAAATGGATCATAAAATGTTACAGATATGCAGTTGATATGCATTTTATTGCAAACCATTGCTGAATATAATACAGAAGTGGCAGTATCAGTAATACAGGATGGCTATGTTACTATGAATGAAATCCTACCATGTATTTGCTACCCTCTTCCTCCATCACAGGTACCAGCAAAGCAGAGATGATTCCTCTCTTTATATTTAGGATGGTGAGAGTTTCATCTGTTTCAGGGAACAACTTCACCTCACCATCATCCTGCACCATGAACTTCAGGGAATTCCTGGACAAAATGGGATATGCATCCATTATCTGAAGTCAGAGGGTGTCTCTCAATATGCATACTTGACTGTGCTTGTGTTCTCATGTACCCGTTTTACATCATCTTCCATCACCGAAGACCAATTCCAACTCATGAACAGAAATACAGATGACAGTAAAAATCCCCAGATGTCATTCTTGCCCCACCCTAAATATCAAGGATACATCAGTTGCATCCTCGCCAAACAACATCAATCCCATGATTCATTGCACCCCAAGTTCATTCTTGGAATGCAAGTTAACAAGACCAGACTCTCGCCAGGACTATAAGTATGATCTTTGTGTTCTTGGCCTTGAGAAACACTCAGAGTCTGAAAGGAGGGCCCAGCCCTGAAGAGTGTGGGATCACAGGTCCTTCTCATACTTCTCCATGGCTGCCTGGAAAGCCCCAGTGCCAGCAGCCGGCCGTGTGACAGGGACACTCTCCGGGTCGACGGCAAATGTTTCAGACAGCTGGCACTGGGAGGTGCTCAGGATGAATCTGCAGGTCTGGGGAACTTCAATCACCACCTTCGAAAAGTCAAGAACAAGTCAGTTGTGCGTTTGAGGCTTATAGGAAGTTGTGAAATGGATGGCCATAATGTTTACCTTACAGCTGAGTTTTGGTCCGTTCGTGAGGGCCGTGGTACCCGTCACTCCATTCTCGGTTTCTGCTGTATACTCGTATTCATATTTTTTTAATGTCTTAAATGTGTTGGCCACTAAAATAATAATAAAAATGATATTAAAAACAGAACTCTTTGCTAACTCATATTTTGAAATTCTTTACAAATTTCACCTTTCAACATCATTCAATGTCATACATGAAATATCCAAATTTATACCACGCCTCTGGTAAATACTATTTTCTTATTGGTTCAGAGATGCGACTTTGGTGTTGATTATTTTTGTGTAACTGCACAGGTAGCCCCAATAGCCTAAATACATCCATCCATCCATCCATTTATTGACTTCCGCTTATCCAAGGTCAGGTCACGGGGACAGCAGTCTCAGCAGGGAAACCCAGACCTCCCTCTCCCCAGCCACTTCCTCCAGCTCCTCTGGGCGTTCCCAGGCCAGCCCAGAGAAATAGTCCCTCCAGCATGTCCTGGGTCTTCCCCGAGGCCTCCTCCCAGTGGGACACATCACCAGGGAGGTGTCCAGGAGGCATCCTAAGCAGATGCCCGAGCCACCTCATCTGGCTCCTCTCAATGCGGAAGAGCAGCGGCTCTACTCTGAGTCTCTCCCGAATGACTGAGCTCCTCACCTTATCTCTAAGGGAGAGCCCAGCCACCCTGCGGAGAAAACTCGTTTCGGCCGCTTGCACTTGCAATCTCGTTCTTTCGGTCACTACCCACAGCTTGTGACCATACAGTAGGTGAGGGTAGGAATGTAGATCGACTGGTAAATCGAGAGCTTTGCCTTTTGGCTCAGCTCCTTCTTCACCATAACAGACCGATGCAGCACCCGCATCACTGCTGATGCCGCACCGATCTGCCTGTCGATCTCCCGTTCCATCCTTCCCTCACTCGTGAACAAGACCCCAAGATACTTAAACTC
>JAODKF010000045.1:19698899-19711453 GCA_026779585.1 Mormyrus proboscirostris | reverse complement strand
CAAATTACTTCTATTCCCTTTTTTGAAAATGGGCGTTATGTTGGCATGCTTCCAATCAGAAGGTACCACACCTTCAGTCTTCCCACTAGATGGGCAGCAAATCCTCAACAAAAGCCACTAGTATGCTGCGTTGTGATTGGATGAAAGCTGTGAGGGATGGAAAACAGACCACAGGGCCACCAATCAAGTGTCCATCTCACGGATCAATAGCTACAAACTTTGTACTATTTTCACCTGTTTATCTTTCCTATTACACGACTGGAGCTGAACACACAACCACCACTGACGCCTGTCCAGGAAGGGAGCGGGGAAGGCCAGTCCGGGGCTGCTCTTTCTCTCTTGTCCTCCAGATTAAATGAAAAACACAGTCCTTACAGCGTTTCCCCAAGACACACCTCTGCTTCATCTGTATGTCAATGACAAAACAAAGAAAAAAAATCAATCTCATCAATCTCATTATAGCCATCACTTGCTTTTCCGTTGATGTTCTAGTAACGTTTGATATCAGCTAGCAGAGGATTAGCTGATAACACCTATGTTATAAATGTAGCATTTATGGTTTCATACCAAGGCAGTGAGAATCACTGAGACCTGTTGACCATTTTGGATTCTGTCATGGATTTTTGGGAGCATGGGAACTGTGCTTAAGTAAATATTAATCTGTCGACAGTGAATAAACAAAAATAGTCATTAGAAAAATGGTGTACATTTAAGTGAGTTATGTGTGATCCGCTATCAAAAAAGTTCTCTTTGAAAAATAATGGTTACTTGATAGTAGCTATTATTCTGTTACATATTTATTTGAAAATTAACCATGTATTGTAAAATTGCTGTCTAAATAAAGAAATATTTTAATCTTGAGAACGTCCAGTTTTAAACTTAGTTAAATAAGTCTTGAACAATCCCCATGTTTATGTTTTAAACCCAAACTACAACGCCCACAAAATATTTGGTTTATATTGACAAATTTATGTCCTTGTATGCCCCCTAGTGGATGTTCTTCTTAATTACAGGTGCAGTGCTTCACCAGTACCGCACAGCCAGAATCTCAGAAAACGTCGTCAATGTAAAAATCGCTGCATCTACTTACTTAAAGGGCTTAGGTCCCCGGTGGTTTATGGTATGAATTTCGAGAGCTGTTTCCTTAAATTACAATTATATATTGAGGAAAATATTTGGTACGGTGCAGTGACCGGCTAATCAATTTGTAAGCTAAATAGCTAATTATATCTAGCTGAGGATGTGACCAGTTAAATTTTAAGTATGGGTGTTAAGGGCAGCGCACAGAAAGACACCTCATACTGGAAAAAATGCTTTTCACGACACACAAGAAACTCTTTTGATTGGATGGGCCAGCTGTCAATCTGCATAACACTGGCCCGCCCAGGTCCTCCAGGTTTGCACTGGCATTGAGAATTATAGGTACTTAAAGAAGTTCGACAACATGCTGGTGTAACTTATTAATGTTTGATATTTATTTCTTTTATCTAAAAAATGTAACTAAAAGCAATCCGAAAAAACGTTTAAAAACTTCATGTTAAGCCAATTGAAAACATTTTTGGTAAACAGCATGGTGAGAGCACTATTACATCATAGCTGAGGTACACAGAGTAACAGTGTCCCTAGAGCAGCTGGGGATAAAGGTCTTGTTCAAGGTCCAATAGTGATATCACTCTGGCGGGATTTGAATTAGAGACCTTCAACTGACAGACACGACCTACAGACATCACCAAGAAATTAGGCAACTTTAGCAAAAGTATACAAATTTCATCTTAAGGATGAAATGAGAATATTTGCATTGGGTATACGAATTTCTCTTTCTGTGATTACTCTGCACATAGTCAGCCCAAATGAGAGGCTTTAAAAGACACAGTGTGTGTGACATCAGTGAGCAAAAGCTAAGAATAAACAGAGCTGGTATGTTTGTGTTGATGTACCATCCGTGTCAGAAACGTCACGGTGCCTTGGCTCGACTGATAAAGCAGCAAATGGCGATTTACTTACAGCAGATTTTGAGTCCCACCCCTGCCCTGTATATCTGTGTGGGTTATGTTTATGTTACATTATATGATCGAAATATCCCCACAATCGGATAAAAGCTTGCTATTTTGACATTTGTGAGGACTATTTCTTCAGTTTTATAAAAAGTTGTCATTGCAAGTAAAAAACGTCTTGCATTTTATTTGGTTACTTATGGTTAAGGTTAGGGCTGGGGAGGGGTCATTAGCATAGAAATGAATGACGGTCCCCACAAAGATACAAATCCAAACATGATTGTCCATGTGTGCATATGACTGCCCTGTGATGGACTGGCATCCTACCAGGATCTTACCTGGCTTTTTGCCCTGCGCCACTTGGTTTAGGACAGGGTTAATCAAATCACGGTCCTCAAGGTCCGAGCACTGCTGGTTTTCCAGTCTTCCGTTACCTGTCAGTCAGGTGTGAAGCCTCTGCTTAATCAGAATCTAAACTAACTACCTGGGAGAACTGAAAAAAAGCCTGGATTTGGAATCAAGGTCCAGATTTGAAGAACCCTGGTTTAGGAGGTAAACCTAACCAGCATGTGCAGCTAGATGAAGTCATCCTAGATCTCTGAGAGTGAGCAATTCTCTTCAAAAATAGGCGAATTCTGCTTCATATAACTATTTAAGCATGAACCATTTATGGTTAATATATATATACAGTCAGTGGCCACTTTTTAACAAACACCTAGTTAATATACTGGCCCACTTTCGGCTTCAGAAATGCTTCTAGTATTGGCAAGTTGTGCATGCAGAGATGCCTCTTTGCAAGTAGCTATTGTACTGAGCTTTGAGTTTTGCACTGCCTGATTCGTGGGGGTAAATGAAGTGGCTGTAACCCCCCCCAATAATCAGAACCGGCCAATAACCCCCCTATAAAAAAAAAAACAAAAAAACATATTGTTGGGGCCTCAATCCCCCAATGTTCGATCCAAAGTTACACCCTTGGACTAATGGCTTTAGCAGATTTGGCCATTTTCCTCTTGCTTCTATCATTAACGTGTATGTGCATTATTGTTGTTTACTGCATAATTCTTCGTAAACTCCACACACTACAGTGTGCTGTATATATTCAGCTGCAGTCCCATGGTTCGCTGTATTAAAGAATAGGCTATTTGTTTTAACAAAAGTATTTATTTACTGGCCTACCAATTAGCCTTGTATTGTGATATTATGTTTTGTAATATATTTAACAGTATCATTTCGCACATACACATAACGTGCCTCTCTCGGATGCCAAGATAACAGTTTCTTCATTTACAATACGTTTTTCACAAGTTGGTAACGCTAAAAATCAGAGGAGGACTTTATGGTATATATACACTAGTGGCAAAAATTGTGGAAACACCTAGCATTTTTTGGCATTACTTGACATTTCTTTTGACTGGATTCAGTGCATGCGCCTACATGTTTAGAGGTGCACTTATACTGTACGCAGATAGAGCTGCAATTTCTGCCTGTTTTGTTTCTCTTTTGCCTTTCCGTTACTTACGCTGCTTCCTGGCTGCGTGCATCTGGCCACATTTATGAACGGGAGTCGTCTTTCACTAGGACTGCGCGAGATTGCTGAGCTGGAGCTGGGTACATCTGAGCCTGAAAAGTAGGATTAGCTCGGAAATAGAAATTATAAATCAGAAAGGTCAAGGAAAGACAGGAAAGGGAGTAATTCTGACTGATCGGCGAAACGACACGTCGGAGCACCGAGGACAAAACGTGTTATGTAAGTTACTTTGCAGTAATACTAGTAGCATGCGTGGGATGTACTCTTCTTTATTCATTGAACGCTTTTGTTAATTTTTCCGTGATTATATGGTTTTCTGTGCGCATATTACATTATATTCCGTTTTCCATTATCCGATATCGTGTCTAAACGAAACACTGATTTTTCGCTGTAAATACTTAAAATCCTTTCGGATTTCTCGTAACGCCAAAGCGACTTTCTTCAGACTTTGTAGTGACCGTGGTGTCAGACGGAAAATATCACACATACAGGCGTAACACGGGTTTGACTTTTTTCAGCATAAAATGATGTTGAATCTGCTATGAATTGCAAACCCACTGTTCACAAGCCTTCCCGATGCTGTCTCATTTTCTTGATCAAGTATTTTGTCATTTATTTTAGGAAAACAAAATATAATGGACATCAGTTCGATGAACGTGATAGACATACGTTTAAAAATGAAAGAAATTTTAACCCCAAACCAACGCATTAATGCGTCAAGTTACCTTACATTATAACATAATTGAATGAAAAAAAACATAACTTTTGCATTTTTTTCCTCCTGTAAACAAGCATTTATTGTACAACAAGGAAGGATGGCTATTCTGAAATAGACATTAGAACATAAGAAATATACAAACGACAGGAGGCCATTCGGCCCATCAAGCTCGCTTGGGGAGAACTTAACTAATAGCTCATTGTCCGTTGGTTAGACACCAACCGTTTCTCCGCAGAGGGTTCAAAGTTACACCGATCCAATTCAGGCACACCCACGTTGCCCAGTCGCAGCGTTCTGCATTTATCCTAAGTCTGGGTCCATTTCACTTTCTTAAATGTATGATAGTTACAAAATAGTTTAATGGCCAGAAATGTGAAACAAAAGCAAGTCTCGAAAACTTAAGATAAATCTACTTTGTTGTAGAGTTACTTGTTAAGTTTATTGAAGAAACACCACATTTCACAACTGCAGATGCTGATAAATGTTTCTAAAAGTGGTTCAGCTGTTCCCACATAGAATGGTGTGGATGTCTCATGTGTGAAAAGTGTGTTTTGTGTGTGTGCGGGAAAAAACCGAAAAGACTTGTGTTCCTGTGTATGGTTTATTTGAAGTCCTCACTTGGAATTAACTAACAAAGAGGGAAAGTGTGACACAGCAAAAGCTGGTTTGTGTACTAAAAAAAGAGCAATATGATTTTGTTCTGTGGCCTGTACTAAGCGGGGTTACTTAAATGGACTTGATATTCGTTCACTTACATTTTGTCCAGACTACCTTAAATCTGACAAGTTACCCCAATAAGCCAGTAACCCCGCTTCGTAGTATAGGCCACTGGCGATGTTGCAGTTTGCTATTGTTTTCCAGTCAAATAAACATACCATTTAATGTATTACAGTTAATAACAACAATAATAATAATAATTGGCAAAGAGGTCATAAGAAGAAAAGGAAAGAGAATATATAGTAGCCAACCTAAAGAGGAGACTAACAGAAGAAGTCAAACGAGTGACAAGAAAGAGGACAAGAAAGTATAAGGTACAGGGGTGCATCATGGGTAAGCAGAATAGTAAGCTGCGTCCTGAGGTTCTCAGTGACCTGCGTGAGAACACCAAGTTCACAGACCGCGAGCTTCAAGAGTGGTACAAGGGCTTCCTGAAGGACTGTCCGACGGGCCACCTGACTATGGGAGAGTTCAAAAAGATCTACGCCAACTTCTTCCCATACGGAGATGCGTCCAAGTTTGCCGAGCACGTCTTCCGTACATTCGACACCAATCGTGATGCCACCATAGACTTCCGGGAGTTCATCATTGCCTTGAGCGTCACGTCTCGCGGTGAACTGGAGCAGAAGCTGAAATGGGCCTTTTCTATGTATGACCTGGATGGGAATGGATACATCAGCCGGACAGAGATGCTGGAGATCGTGCAGGTGAGTTGCTGCCACCTCTTCCACAGGATCAATAATGCAACTATCGGTGGACGGCATGAAAGTAGAATTAAATAAGAGCTCCGAGCTGCTCCCAGTGTGAATATGAATTTTGCAACATGTGGTGTCGATGTGACATTCGATTCTCAAAGTGTTTTTTTTCAGGTAAGTTTCTGGACCTCAAAGGTAATCTCAGATGCCTTGTTTCCTAATCCAGTCCTCAAGGACTCACAGCCGGTCCATGTTTTTGCTCCCTCCCACCTCCCTGCCAGACAGTGCACATTTTTGCTACTGGGAGCTGGAAGGGAGCAAAACCCTGGACCGGCTGTGGGTCCCCGAAGACCAGATTGGGAAACACTGCTCTAATGTAAAACCTGTCACTTTATAATGAAGCTAATTGCAGTTTAATTCTCTTGCGCGTACGGTCTGGTTATTCCGTCTTCCCAGGATCCCTGATCAGGTCGAGTACATTCATTTCCACTTTGTGTGTGCACAAACAAAGACACAGAACATGTTAGTCTTTTGTGGTTTTGTCTTTTTAACACTTGCCCCCCAAAAATAAACTGAAACCACACTCAGTCACTCAGGCGTGCTAACATCTGTACAGCTCGACATAAGCATCCATCGCTCTATTTGTTCTCCATTGAAAGATTGCTCAGTGTCAACACTGATACAGCCGGAGGTCTTGTGATCTGGGTTTACCAGAATAAACAGTGTGACTGATTGTTCCGTTCTGTTCGGCTCCTCGTTCCCTTTAAAATAGCCATCCTGTTTCTCCACAGAAGGTGTGAATCTGCATTTGCATACGAAGGCCATGTACATTTATGATAGTTGAAAGTAAATGTTTGTAGATGTAGGTGTAGGGGTTGGGATGCTTTAATGCAGAAGACATTGACATGATTGACAGTAATAATAACACCAGCAATATACAGTACTGTACTGCACCTTGAGCTGACGAACCACTGAAGCTCCGCAATGTTATAACAAGCATTATAAAGTAGTGAGCGTGTTTGTTATTACAAAACATTGTGTTTAACCCGATAACGTAATTTAATTAAATAGGCTTTATGGCAATCTGTTCGTATGCATGAGTTGTTCGTAAGTTGGACGTTCTAAATCCGGGGACTGCCGGTATGTAGTTTTTGTCTAGGTGTAGCATGGTAGCTTGGCGCTAACACTATAGTCTGACATCTCTGGTGTAGTTAAAGCATTTGTAAGAGGGCCAAATAAAGTCTTTCTTCCCCATCTTTAGTGAAATATGAATTGTTTACAAGATGTTGTGACTCCTCTCATTCACAGTATAATTGATCTTTCTTTTCTTTGCCTTCTCCTAGGCCATTTTTAAGATGGTGTCCTCTGTGATAAAGATGCCCGACGATGAGTCAACACCAGAGAAGCGGACCAACAAGATTTTCATGCAGATGGACACAAATAAGGACGGTAAATGCTGCCCTCGAAATTAACATTGACATATTTTTATAAACCGTGCATTATTAATGTGCTTGCGCTACTGATGAAAGCTTTATGTTTATACATTTTGGATCCTTAATAGAGGAAATGACAGTTGCTGATAGATGTGTGAATGAAAAGGGCGTGTTACCAAATCGACTAGGCACAACTAACATGGCAGCTGGAGAGCGGGAACAGGATAATTAGATACAGGGAAAGTGACCCTGAGGCCGTCAGGACAGACAGGATCAAGAGAGGGATGGGTCTCTCAGAACGCTAAAAAGCAAAAAAGACTGGAGAACAAACGCTGACATTTGAGCAGGGAAAAAATAGGCAAAATATTTATTGCTGTTTTGCGGGAGGGGAAAACTTATTTATGTTTTGGGAACAGCTAGGGGCTGTATCACAAAGCTGGAGTTTTGGGTTATCAAGTTAATTTATCCAGCTAAACAAGAAAACTGGTTTTATGATATAGGCCCCCTGTAATCGGTTACCAGTGGGGAAACACATCCACATTACGAACACAGGTTACCAGGAGCAGGTGGATTAAATTAACCTTGAAATCATGATCACCTGGCACAGCAGCCAGGCTTGGTCTCATTCTCACAGAGGCATGATCTCCAGTAGGGGTGGATGATGTGACCTAAAATTATTATCACGGTATTTTTCACTTTTTGGACGGTAACAGTATTATATCATGTTATTACTCTTTTCCAGGCTTTGTCCCTTTATGCAAATCAACAAAGTACATTTTATATTAAGTACACTTTAATCGCTATTACAGTTGGATATGGGCAGTCTTATTTCGAAAAGATATAAAAAGTGACAAGTAATGTTTTTTCACGTTCATTTTATAACAAAGCAAAGGGAGTGACTAGCTGCTTCAGCCGAAAACAGTGCATTTAGCTTTTCATTTCAAATAAAATGCAGGCTTGCCAACTTTGGTCTGCTGGCTGGAGTGAGATTTTCAATCCAAGACAAATCTGCACACACATGCACATGCATTTACTTGTATGTAAGAGTTTTATTACTTTGTAAATGGTCGGTAGGGTTTGCAAACTACCTCAACACTTTTGATGTTGCTACTTTCAGATTTATAACGGAATAATATAGATTTGCTATAAGATTTCTTGCGTGAGCTTAAGAATCATGCCAGTTGTGTGAGTTGGTAACCCTGGGAACATACGCTTTTTTAATTGTTTCACTTGAGTTGATTTGAATATAAAAAAATAACATTACTTTTTACAGTTGTTAAAGAACGTAAACTTTAACGAACATGAAATCACCAATGAACTACATCCACTTATACAACAGTTTATAAAACATAGTGCGTTTGAAAACAAACAACAAACAATTTTATTTTTGTATAGCTCATTATCACAACATCGTCACAGCTTTTCAGCTTTACAATTTCAGGACAGCGCAGAGCCATTAGGAACATTATGGATTTTTTGTTTGAGTGTTAGATTTGCTGCTGTTAACACTAATGGCCCATTAGCACAAACAAAAGGCCGATGTGTCTCGCTTAGAGGTTAAAGGAGTTTGACGTTCATTGGTGTGGGAAACGGGTGATTCTAGTGTGAACTGGGCAGCTGTGCTTTTTTCCACGCACCTTGCATGAAGACAGCAATGCATATATATGTTGATGTAGCGAATATGTTTCGCTTTTTAATTTGGTACAGTACTGTTGGTGTGTGTCATATATATATATATATATATATACACACACACACATATATAGAGACACATATATACACACACATATATATATATATATATATATATATATACACACACACACATATATGTACACATTTATATGCCAGTTTTAGCTGTCAGTCTGCTGACTTCTGTACGATGTAGAAACGCCATATCTTCCTGCATCCCTCCTTATCTTTTAGCATTAATTGATGTTGATCCGTTGATCTCCATTACAGGACGACTGTCCCTGGATGAATTCATCAGAGGAGCTAAGAGTGATCCTGCCATAGTCTGCCTGCTACAAAATGATCCCAGCAGCGGAAAGCAGGTCTAAAGGCAGAGGAGGAAGCAGACAAGCAGGCAGACATGCAGATCTGCTTCCTTTCCCCATCCAAGCCCCCTCCCTCTCTGTCTGATTTATAGGAATTTCCACTGACACACTGCTTGTGTTCCCAGTCATTCTCTCAGGTGTTCTGTCATATCAGAAAAGGCCATTGTGGTGGAGTTTAACCTTACTCTTCATTTACTCAATTATCTGATGCTTATATCCATAGCAACATACAGAAGAGGTTACTATTTCCTGTGTCCTCCCTGTGATTTGAACACATGACATTTTCATTGTTATCACAATGCTCTGCTTGTTGAGCTACAGGAGCAGAAAATTCTAGTTACTATCCTCATAACTTTTGATTGACATGTTACAAAGTATGCTTTTCATGAAAATTCAAAACGGTGCCATAATCTCAAAAGATTTTTACGTACATATTCTTGTTTTTTAATGTTTTTATAAACTTTATAAAAATCTATTATCAAAGCCAAACATTTGTTACAACATTTGACTTTTTAAATGCTGTACAGATAACATTATATTCCTATAAGTTTTAGCCTGCTTAAGTCTGATATGCCCCATTAAAATGAGCTGTTAGCTGTGAAACATGTGAAATTGGTGGTCGTGGAATTATCCTTCAACTGCAACTCTGACTGTTAAGTGTAAAATCAATTGACAAATAGTGATACTGTTTTCCTTGCTGTTTCTATGGTGACAAGGAAGGCACGTCAATTTCTTCATTCTCTCAGTTGACTTTGTTTTTAATTACATTATTATCTAGCTCAGTCTCTGCTTGATCCCAGCTGGCTTGCTCAGTCCATTTTAGGTTCTGCAGTGATCCTCAGCACCTGGGCTGTGCAATCACAACATGAAATCTTGGAGCAGCAGATGGTTTTGCAAACATCTGGGCCTCAGCCTGCGTTTAACTTTGTTGTTCTCCTGATGGTTATAAAAGAAGGAGGCTGAACTTGCGGTTTTGGAAGGAAAAACAGAAAGTGGACTTTTCAAGGCTAAATTAGCAGACCTATATTCTGAAAGGATCACCTGCATTATTTATGTCATGCTGAATAAAAATGCATTTGTATCAGCTCAGTGTTATGAAGATGGATGAGTTTATATTGCTGGCACAAGGTTACAATTAAAAAATGAAACTATAGCACCTTGGTGTTTTGTGCTCAAATAACAACCACAGTGTGCAGTGCAAATACACTGTAGATGCTGGGAAGCTGGTAACGGGCAACCTCAAGCTGCTGCTGTGAATAGTGACATTAATTTTAAATATATTTTACAGTTACAGAAGTTTCAGTTAAATATCACACTGCATTGGAATAACATGATGCACAGATAATGTTTCTTGTGCTGGGAAACTCCACAGTCTCATGTAAAAGTGAGGGTGTGGCTCACATTCAAGGCACAGACATCATACCACCATGAAACGCCATGAAGCCCCAAATATATAACAGCGTGGTCAGGGCCCTTTCCTTTCCATGAATGCTGCCAACACATCTGCCAGCTGTCAGGCAACTGTGTAACATATAATTACTTCTTTTATTTAATGGTAATACAAGATTTTAAGAATACATTTTTAGAGATTTGTTTTGTACAATGTACAAATAAACAGTCACCATGGCTCCGGATACTGCTACACAAAATATAATGGATCTTTCCGTTCCATGTGTGCTTACTGACAGAGATAAACACTGTAAATATACTCTGCTTTGATCCTCCTCTGAAGCTTTTTTAACTACCTCCTGGAATCAGATGCCTGAATTCTGGGTTTTCTCAGTCAGCTTAATGCCAATCAACAGACATGTTCTGTCTTCATTTGGCAGTTAATAAGCTGAGCTTGAATCTATGAGATCTATGGGAGGAAATCAGCCCCACCCCGCCTGACAATCCGGTGAGTGTTATACCCCTTGGGAATCTTTTTCTCGTCCTTTTCTTAGAAAAAAGTTTTAAAATACTCAGCACTGCAAAGGGTGGTATTGGTGATTGAAGACAGGAACAACCCTGAAGAGACACTTCATTTGAGGTTCAACATTTTATTTGTCACATGCCCAGTTACACTTGCACAACCTACAGTGGAATGAAAATCCACTAGTGATGTCATGACCAATGTAACAGTGTATTGCATTGTTCCCTGCATTGTATCCATAGCCCTTGGGCTAGGCTCCGGACCCCTGTGATCCCGAATAGGATGAGCTATTACAGAAGATGGATGGATAATAAATGACTATATTACGGGATTACACATTTACTATAATGTACTTTTTATCATTATCTATGCTTCTAGCATATAGCCTTGGTGTGTAGTGGGCTATACCATCTATGTTTGTATAAGTACACTGTACGATGTTTGCACAACACTGAAATCGCCTAATGACACATTTCTCAGAATGTATCCCCGTCGCTAAGGGATGTATGACTGTAAATTAAGAGCGAAGATAGTAACCTAAATAGTTAAAAAACTATCTATAAAAATCTATCCAGAAGACTCCCTGTATATGAGATGGCTACTCTGTCTTAATAAATAACATAGTTTTTCTGGATTTTTGTGAAACAAAGCAGCCTCTGTTCATTTGTCACCTTAAAGGTCTGAGTGCAACATTAACAATAATAAAATAAAAGGCAAACAATTCGTGGATTTGCTTTATTGTCCAATATCAGAAATGTTCTGTTAGCAAGCGTGACTAAGTATATTGGCCAGAATTCAAATCAGATTGTTCATTCATAACAGCCTGTTTGCCTGTCGTGGTGTGTGTGGGGGTGGGGATCAGTTATTTCGATCCTATGGTTTTCAGTTCCCCATTTGTCCACCTAGTTACTGTAAGAATTCATTGCTTACAATGCAAATGCACTATATTGTATGTTGTTAAAGGTTTGGCTCCTTGTTAAATATCATTTGTATGGCTTTTGAAAGCAGATACATACATGTATACAACCTTGGAAATAATTAATACTGACTGTCAGTATATAGTAAATATCTTGTAGGCAGATATTAATTTGGCATCCTACAGACCAATAGATACCAATCAGGTTGTTAAAATAAAGTTTTTGTTAGCTCTGCAGTGCTGGAAACGCAGCCTCTTTTATCCAGTGACAAACTAGTTCTTTCTCAAGCAGGCAGAGAAGGGAAGTGAAGCTGAAGTTTTTTTTTAAATATTGGATCTAACCAATGGTGCTAAACTTTTTTTACACTTTTTCCACAGGCCTCATTTCAGGCTGCCAACTGATGTCATCCACACCAAGCAACCAGGGAGACAGACACAATAATAATAGACATATGGCGACTAAGAGTATATTATTTATATTATAGTGAGGGGGGGCAATCTTATCCGCAAAAGGCCGTTGTGTATGCAGGTTTTTGGGATAACCTGTAGGTCAGCTGTTCAAACCCAGGTGTGAGGACTCTTCA
>JAODKF010000045.1:19639612-19685736 GCA_026779585.1 Mormyrus proboscirostris | reverse complement strand
TTGGATGAGAGCCAGTTGCTCCTCAAGGTCACGAACCTTGACCATGAGTGAGTCCACTAGCTTACATCGCTCGCAGATGAAGTCCAACTGGACACTAACGTCCAGAAGGGCAAACATCTTGCAAACGCAACACTGAGCCGACCCCATAATTATCTAACTCACTGTGACGCCCAGTAATTTATATAGTATATTTAACTTTAAATATTAATTAGCGTTAACAAGTTATTACTTGTGTTAAAGCGGAACTTAATTATTATTTTTATTTAAAATTTTAAATCCAATAAATTTACTACTACTTATCAAAAGAACTTCAGCCTGAACCAAGTATGAACTAAAAACAAAGCGAAATCAAAGTTGCTCTTGGGAGGTCGAAAAACCACAAAAACCCCCTCACAGCAGGCTACTGGAAGGTAAGACTAAAGAGCCCCAGGCTTGGCTAATTTATAGCCACACCGAAGGGAAACAAGGGGATCAGATAGGCAGGGCAGACTGGATGTGACAAATTGATGTCCAGGATCTTCTTTTTCTCATTATCAAGGTTTTTTAGGTTTTTCTGGAAAAACATTTAAAATGATCAATGTACAGTTTGCGCAATCAATAAAATAAGAAAATGCAAAATATAGGAGTAAAATATATGTAGGAAAATTAAGCAAACTTTCTTCAAACAAATTTCAAAATATCATTTGCAAATAAATTAATTCTCAACTTAATCTTCAGATTGAGCTACATGTATCAGTGTATACATGAGCAGCAGGTCAAGGACGTAGTGCTATAGAACAGTGAAAGTTGCTGGAGGGTCACGGCTGTTGTACACTTGAAAATGGTAATTAATCAGAAATTCCAAGATAAAGTGTCTGACTGGTAAAGTGTAAATGGCTGTTTTTAGGGATGCAGGTGACAAACAGGTAAACACTGGTGAATATTGTTATTACGGAAATTCAAAAGCTCTTTCATTTGAAGACTCAGAGAGGTACCTCGACAACAGCCCCACGTTACATATCAGTTACAGAACCAGAATCACAGAGGGAATTAGACTGCAGTTTTATTTCAAGACTCGACTTTTCTTTTCCCCTTCAGGGGCACTGTGGAATTTTTTTTAATTAACATAAGTAACCATAACCTCCTCTTTCTACTGGCGTACAACATAAATCATAGGCTACTGAGGGTGAGACAGTTGGCTATCCCCCTGAAGGACACGCGACAAGGCGCTGCAGAACCCCGGCAAGCGGGTGCGGAGACACGCGCGTGCACGAACATGCTTCCCATTTAATTTGTAAAGTGCTTTTCATTAGAACAAAACGTCTAAGTGCTGAGATAAAGATAAAATATGATAATATTAAAAAAAACACAGAAGAAACATAAAACACATAAAAACACAGAAGAAATTAAAAGGTAGGTTTCTAGACCAGATTGAAAAATGAGCAGAGACTGAGGAGACCGTAAGTGATCTGGGAAGGAGTTCCACGGGGGGGGGGGGGGCAGCAGAGCAAAGTGCTCGGTCCCCCATGGAGATGAGTTTAGTCCTGGGAATATGGAGGCTCCAGCCTTTATAGGTTCAGCGATTTCAATTGCAAGTTTGGTTAATAAGAAGTTCTTTGGGGGTGTACTCTATTCCAAAGGAAACAGGTAGCCAATGAAATGATTACAATACTGGAGTAAGCTGACTCGCATCAGGATGCTGGCTACACTGCTTTGGATGTATTGGAGTTTCTGAGTCCTCCAGCCAGAGATCCTGAAGGGAAAAATGTTACATTAGTTTAGCCAGGCTGATTTTTTAGGGTCTGCAAAGCTGAGGGTGGGGTCTCAGGGACCCACAGTCGGTCCATGTCTTTGCTCCCTTCCAGCTCCCGTGCAAAAATGTGGACTGTCTGAGGGTCCCCAAGGACCATATTTGGAAACACTGCTCAAAAGAATATGGGAATGCCGTGGCCAGGAAATGTGACATGATTTATAGCAGAATGTTGGATATGGGGGTGCAGACCAGAAAAGTTTCTGTTTTTGAGCTGTTCAACTGCAGAAAGTTGAGTTTCATTCAGGCTTCGATCTCTTCAAGGTAGGTGGTTAGAGATAAAGTTGCTGCAGATGTAAATGCAGTAATATGGGTAGAGAGAGAAGAAATTTAAGATGCTTAAGATGTTTATTTTTTTACCATGAATTTCAAAACACAGCCTGATGCAATTTCAGAGCTTTATTATATAAGTGCATATTACAATCTGTATACAGTGAGAATTAAGCAGTTTGCTGTCATATATAAAATATCATTGAACTTGAATAATCAGACTTGAATACATTGTCAGCAAACGATCGGTCGCTCTGAGTCTGCCCCCCTCTGGTGGCATTGGAGATGAATAAAACATGTTTTGCTTTTTCAAATATTTTCGAATTGTGTGTTTATGTAAAGGGGAAGAAAGCATGGCTCAGAATCACGATTGATCACAACGTGCTATACAATCAAAGGGGTGCATTTGGGCTTTTCAGCTTCTGAAAAACAGGTCTTTAGAAAGAAACTGAGCCTGTTGAAGTGTTTGGAGAACTCAAGGGCCAAACAGGAGAGAAACCCTACCTATTGGATTTACAGTTTCATAGACATGTGGGAGGGGATAGTTTTTATTGTCTGTTGTTGAAGTAGATGTGTCTTAGAAATTAAATAGAATTTAACAAATTGCCAAATGTAAGAGTAACAAGATGAGCCTTATATATGTTTGTGAGGAGTAAATGTATTGTAATGCCTTCTGGCTTCATTGTTCAAAGAAAAACATTAATGAAACCAAAACTCAAGTGGCTGAAACTAACAGCTAACAGCATAACTAAAACTAACAGCATAAGCCTACTGTTCGATGACTAAAGTGATCCTCTCATAAATCTAGTTAGATGACCAGATAGCCATTATATTTAACCTTAAAAAAACGCATAATTTCAAGCAAAGAGAATGGCAGGCAGCTATTTTCAGATTTGAGTAGTCTGCAAAGAGAATCACATCCACTTGGTGCGCATTACCTGACATCCTATTCTGTCTTTAACTCTTCTTCAGTAAGAGACAAGATAGGCCTTCCCTTGAAGGATTCAGGACTGTCACACTGTATGTTCTCTGGGAAAAACACCACTTTCTGGTGGTCTCGCAGCCACTTCCAGAGGTAAACCACATCTGCCTTGCATTCCCAGGGGTTTTGAGAGAGATCCACTCCTTGGCCGGCACCAGACCCCAGAGCAGGCAACTTGTCCAAAAGGCCAGATGGCAGAGAACGGAGCTTGTTGTCATTGAGGCTCAGAACGTCCAGATGGTGCAAACCCTGGAATAGGGCAGCAGGCAACTTATACAGCTGGTTTTCCTGCAGAAACAAATGTGTTAGTTTGGAGGAGTGCTGGAAAGCGGCTTGGTCCACAGAGCTCAACCTGTTCCCCTCCAGGTGGAGCCTCTGCAAGTGGGGAAGGGAATCTAGGATCCCTGCAGGCAGCTTCTCCAAGCGATTGTTGCTCAGGTCAAGCCTCTCCAGCCTTGTTAGGTCCTGCAGCAGCTTGGTGGGCATGGAGCTCAGGCGGTTCCCTCCCAGGTCCAGCCAGGTGATATTGCTGGATTCAGGGAGCCACTCAGCATCAGCTGTGAGGAGCATGTTATCTCTGAGCACCAGGTTCACCAGCGGAGCGTGGTTGAACACTGCAGCTGGGAGATGTTCTAGCCGGTTTCCTGTGAGGTCCAGTGTGTGCAGGTGGACCAGACCCTTCAACAGGTCTTCTGGAAGACTACTGAGCTGATTCCCAGACAGGTGCAGTTCCTGCAAGAGGGGTATAGCCTCCAGTTGGTGGGCAAATATAGAGCTCAGGTTGGTGAACTCAATAAACAGAGAGGTGGTGTTGCTGGGAAGATGGTCATAGGGAAAGACCGTGAAGGTAATGTTGCTGCAGACCACCTCAGTAGCATTGCTGGAAAAGTGGCATATGCACACGTGAGGGCAGGAGAGGCTGCCATAGCAACAGCAGCTGCTTAGAACCATCAATGTGAGGAGGATCCAGGAGTCCATCTTGGTAGCACTCTGGGATTCGTAAAAGGCACAATGGTACTCAATCGTTTGTGCTTTCCGTTCATCTAATGTCACAGAATAACAAAATGCAATTTGTCTACAGTGACCTTAAGCCTTAAGATAGAAAACATACATACAGCCAAACTAAACCTGTTAAAGTTTCTAAACTAATCCTTCCAAAACAAGCTGATCCACCCAGATGAAACTAGGAACTTGTAGTTATTGCAGAGGGTGCAACCTAGTATCCTATTTTAATATTAAACGTTCAGTGCGATAAGCTGTCTTGATCTTAGGTGAGGTTGTACTGTTGCACCACTGGCCAAAATTCCTTGCTTAAATCACCATGGTATAAAATAGGTACTAACAGGTCATACAGCAAGCTGCTTTGATTAGTTGTATTAATAGACAATTATGTCATGATATTCACATAATTGCAGAAATATGTAAGTTATCCTTGGGTATAACACCTGCGTTTCATGACCAAAACACATGAAGTACATGAGGAAGAGCCTTACCTTCTGTCCTGCAGCCAGGTAGCTATTAAGACACAGTGGATTCACAGTCTGTCTTATATGAGAACAGCTGGGGCAACTTTTTAACCTGCAGTATTTCAACACTTCTGACTAGAAAGGAGTCAGAGGTTCAGTATATTTGTACTGTCGCCGCTTGTCAAAGTGCAAATATCACGAGTGCAAAGCTCTGAGGGGGGCAAGACATGCTGTGCTGCTCCAGGTTAGTCATCGCTAACAAACCAGCCGGGAATCTAGCCGGGAAATCAGCTGTCTACTTCAAATAACACCAGAAAATATATAAATTTACCTAAAGGCATCTATCAGAAGTACAACCAAGAAGAGCAATCAGATGCAATGCAACTCAGGAAATTATTATTAGTAGTTCTGGGGTCAAGAAATGTACAGTACAAACGCATAACATTATAACCTGCATGTCAAAATTACCTGCAAATAGTTTTTGCTGTGTTTTGTAATGGGGGTATTTATTTTAATACCTTTGTTTCTTGCCAGTGAGATTTTGATATAAATATAGCAAGATTACTTGGCGCGATCATTTGAAAGGCTGAGGGGGAGAGTGCAGAGCGGCTGCCCCTTGTTTAGCGCCTTGCTGGAAAAGGTAGAAGAAATTTATGAGTGATGTCCAGACAAAGCTTCGTTGAAGCACTAAAGATTTCCAGCCAACTGTGTCAACAGTTCATAGTTGAAGCTTCAAGTGAACACTGATGACATCTATTGGTCAGACGGTGAATGACAGAAAACAATGAAGCATAAAAGAAAGAACAATTAAGCAATACAGGACACCACTTGACAAATCTCCGAGTATTGTGAATAGAACTTGGGATTCACATAAATATACTTTTTATTAAAAACATTATTAAACACATTGTTAGCTAGAAGGGGGGCTGTCGGAAACGCCAGTCACCTGCTCCACCCATCTAATCTGTACGCTTTGCACTCTCACCAACCTGTACAATTTATAGAACTACCGGATAGATCAACTGAAAATGTTAAAGAAAATAAAAGTGTTTTTTTAACGCAGAATATTCCACTTGACAATTTGCATGACAATTTGCAGACTCTGGCCCCACAAATTTATGAGGTCATCTGTAATTCTTTGCATATTTCTTAACGTTCATGCGCAGCATTTTTTTTTTTACTGGGCATGACGTCTTAAATCATGAGCACAATTTAGTTTAAATCAAGTACACTTTTCAGATAGGAAAGCATAAATACATATTTCACAGGCTACAGGACATTTACTAATTTTCCAGTGCATTCCTAGTTATGGACAAAATCGAGAAAGTGATGATTGTTCT
This sequence comes from Mormyrus proboscirostris, assembly GCA_026779585.1. Lineage (NCBI taxonomy): Eukaryota > Metazoa > Chordata > Actinopteri > Osteoglossiformes > Mormyridae > Mormyrus > Mormyrus proboscirostris. The sequence goes on along the minus strand of JAODKF010000045.1, from coordinate 19,679,889 downwards.
CCTGCAGATACTAATTAGTTCAAAGCAACATACAGTGATAAGAGCGGGGTCAGAGAGTACCCCTGCAGTACTTGTCCCTGGGGGTTACATATAGCTGTCCCGTATTCTAACTAGGGATGTCTATTTGATAATGAACTTGTGGAGGAAATACGATCAAATAAGTAACATTTTCTACAGCAACACTTGAAGTGTCCTCTGAGGAAGCCCTCATTTCTTCCATGACTGACATGTATTATAAAATCCGTATGTAGTCTGCTCCACGAGCTCAAATAAACATGCTGTGAATCTCTTGGCCATAGCTTATCCATTCTTAAATGGGTACCATTTGATTGGTTGGAACTGCGTTCCTTTCAATCATGTGATAGGCTGATATGGGCTAGCAAACAATGTTTCTTGCTAACAGTTCAAAGTTTCACACTTATCGTTTCCATTTTATATGTCAGTAAGTGCACATAATATCATTATATATTACTATTATTATTTATTATTGTTGTTGTTATTCTTGATGATGTATTATTTTGCACTCATACTTATTCCTGGCTCTGTGAATTATTAGGTGTCAATTTTTAAAATTCTTTTTAAAACCATAAATAAAATAAAACTGTGGTAAGCTTTGGATTCAGGTATTTTTATCAAATAAGCTGAGAGAGAGAACACTGAAGCATTTATCCTGCTCTGCCAGCTCAACCAAACATGCTGGTCGTTTCTTGGCCATAGGTTATCCATTCTTGAATGGATTCCATTTGATTGGTTGGATTCCCGTTGCTTTCTGTGATATGATAGGCTGATACAGGCTAGCAAGCAATGTTTCTCACTTATCGTTTCAACTTTATAAAACAGTATGTGCACATATTATCTAGTCCTATAACATTCCATAATAAGAGAGAAGAAAACGTACTAAAGCACATACCTGCAGCAGTTATTATAGTTTTGAAATGTTCATTATTTTTTTTATTTAGTTTTTCAGTTTATTTTTCTGTTTTAGTTTAGTTTCTTTTAAGAATGTACAAATAGTTTTAGTTTTGTTTTTATTTTATGAAAAAATCTAGTTTTACTTGTTTTTATTTGGTTTTAGTGTTTTTTCAGGTAGGAGGAAAGCCTTGATTTATATAAGCTGAAAATGTTATGATGAAAGAATGCATGACATCAAACATGATTTACAAATGTATTGTTTATTAATGATCTTGCATACCAGATCATCAACAATGCTAGACCAACAGCGAGGCTTGGTAATTAGCACCATAAGTTTAATCAAAAGTAAAAACCTTAAACGGGCTGCATTAATAACCAAAATGTTGCGAATTAATGATTTACCACACCAAAACAGGTTTAAAAAGCAGTAGGATTCGACACGATGCAATGTGACAGGTCGGCAGACACGCCTCCAACTCACGCCAGACACGGCCAGCGGAATTGCGGACAATTGGCAACTGACAGCAGTGGTGAACTGGAGATGTGACCGTTTGCCTGAGAAACACTTTAGAGAACGTGAATCAATGTAAATTGAGAGGTGGGTGATGGTGAATACAGACTTAGGTAAGGAGCATACAGACTTAACAATAAAATTCAAGACTATCTTGAAAGGCTAAATCCTAAAAAGAAAGAAAGAAAAAATAGGAGAGCAGAAACAAAGCAACTGAAAAAAACATCAGTTTGACTTCAGGTGTTCTGACCCAGCGGAGTTTTCAGTAGGACGCCAGAGTTGGGTGATGGGGAAACAAGTCTGGAGGTGAATATGACTTAAACAACAAAATAAAACCAAAGACTTGCTTGTAGGCCGATATCTTATACAAATGCGTTTTTACTTAGAGAAAAAATGCCAAAAGAAAAAAACTTTACACTGTATTACAGATTGTTTTTCACTTTCCCATAAACATAAAAACGAGTTTGAGACTTAGATATACTTAACTAAGAACGTCTCGAGAAACACGTTGGAGCGTTGAGGTAGAATTTACGAACTGCGTAGCGTTAAGAAGGTCTAGGGAAACCCAGCCCACGTTGTTCTCTTTCATGTAAACAATCTGAAAGCATGTCTTTAATTATGATGTTGTTCAAATGTTGTTCATTTTCTACCTGCTTGTCATCCGTAGAGTATGATTTCCTGTTTGTTATAGGTCATTTTCTTTGGGTATACATTTTCTTCAAAGCTCAGGAGCTCACCAAACCGTCGGCATGGATTTCTGTTAAAATATTGGCTTGTTTTCTCTCTGCTGGGCTTTCTCTTTAAAAAGTGGCAAAAAGTATAACTGACGTAATTTTATTATTATTATGTTATATTATGAGTATTAGGTTGTAGTCTCGTCTCTACATTTTTGTATGGAAATCTCAATCTACATGCTGTTCTCGCTCTGACCATTAGGTGGTGCTCTTTTAAAATACTATTTCAGTTACAAGCACCGCTTAAAATTTAGGCTCAACCAGATTAAGGTGTTGTTTCCTAAAATCAAACCACCATATGATGATAGAAATTAGGAGTACCAATAAATTGGGAGTCATCAGAAAGTTCTGTGTTTCTAAAGCTACAAATTTCCATTGTTTCCCCATTTGTATCCATAGACAGTTTTTGTACATATTAACTTTGATCGCGGTCACTTCTGAAAGACATACATGGGGCCCACATCAAAAGGGAACATTCTCATAACACATCTACTTATTAGAGATAGCCATCAGGATCGGATTAGTCATTAGCGATGTTTAAATGCTCGCAAGGAGCCAACATGGATTTAAAATGAGCTTCAGCGGCAATATCTTATTACAAAACACTGCATCATTCATCCATCTGACTCTGCAGATGTGACATCAGCAGTTTTACCCACTGAGCTGCTTTGCACTGTCATGTAGCCTAAATTCTATTGCTTTAGACTTAGTTTCATTGCAAAAATTACCAGAGCGTAGCTACTGAGACACACCGTCCCTGTTAGAGGTGAGCAGAGAGTGTGTAGCTTTATGAAAGTAACTAAATGACCCACCGAGGTAAGAGGAATTTGAGTGCACTGAAAAGCTTGCCAAAGAATAGCATAAACACGAAACGTGCATGGTGTAATACACTATACAATACGGTATCCAAAGCTAACCGAAATGCTTCATTTCGGTATCACTTGCGGTTGACGTCGTAGAGAAATAGTCTGACAACTGCATTGCAAGCTGTTTCATTCCTGAAAAAGGTCATCTGCTGCCTGTATTTTACCAATTGTAATGGATGTTGTTTTACAGAGAAATCAGAATAAATAACGTCAGTAGGTAATGTGGTACAGGATTATGCATTACTTGTGTGATTTTAAGTAGCGTAAATGCACAGTTGGCCAAACAATTAGTTCAATTATTTTAAAATGTAAGGTAAAGGAAGTACACCTATACATCAATAAATTGTGCTTAATGAAACGAATTTGTATTCTCTTAGTCTAAGTTTACTTGATGTGATTAATATTAATATAGTCAACCAGTTGTCCGTATAAATGGGCCGATTAAATGAATAATATAAATAATAAGTCATTTTCTTGCAAAAAGGATGACAGGTGGCTGTTTTAGGCAGTTTTATAAAGTGAATTCCATTCTTTGCAAAGTCCCCCAGTTGCTAATGCAACAAGGGAAAGCGCTATATGTGGCTTAGGAAGGGCTGCAGGGCAATCCTCACTAGTAACGACACATGTTAAAAAGGAATAAATTGTAACGTGTGGTTGACCGATGAAACATCACGGGCGCCGGGGTATTTTCGGCCGATCGGCTCGGACACATACCATAAACAACTACTGACGCCAGGACCACATGCTTTTGACAACAGCGGGTCATGGGACCCCGTCTGCACCCTTAAAACGGAGCAGCAACACCGGCTCCTTTATACTAATCGTCGCTACAATGTATGAATCTTTTTCTGGTGGCGTAAATATATTTCCATCTGTGACGCCTGTTGATGAAACAACTGATGAAATAACAGATCCCGACTCCTTGGGGTGGATCTTCATGCCCTCGGGTCACCACATATAAGAAGGCGTGGGCTGGAGCAGCTCACTCTTCGGAAATCTACTAGAATTTTCCCCGGGTTAGAGGCTGATCGAAGCGACCCAGATCCAAGTCAGGGAAGTGCGGACTTACACCGACTATCAGAAGTCTGAAAGCGTCGTCAGGAGACGGTGAGTGTTAAGACAGCTAGACTACTTGTAATCTGTGCTTTTATCGTCCGGTCATCATTAGTATAAAATGCTTTCTTTGACTATTAACTCGTTAATTAATTACCATATGAAGGTTGCCTTTAAGCACAAAATAAAGAACACTAATAACAAACACAAATGACTCGAGTAGCATTAATTAATCGGTTAAGTCTTTCGACTCTTTTGTACAAAACACAGATGTAATATATTTGAAACTCCGCAATGCTTGTTCAAATGCCTTTATTGAGATAAATCAAAAATATAAATGTTATAACAGCTTGCATTTTATAATAGGCCTACATAAATATCAATATAGGGTCATAGTCATACAAAAGAAGTGCTGTCTTTCGTTTTATTAGTGCACTGACAGTGTGAGTTAGTAACGGTGCTAGCGTATGAATTGTTACTAACCATCTAATATATTTTGGCTGCGGACTGCTGTATTAAATAAGTGTGATGGCGTCGATCCCAGTGTAGCCTGTTTACAATCCATCCACAATCCTGTTGGCATCGTCAGGAAAGACACGACGCTTAGTGACAGGCTGAAAATATCTCAACAGTTCTTACATCACTGCATCTATTCTGGCACTACTTACACATCCCGACTCTCAGCTGTCCTTCTGGGATGTTAATTCTGTTGAGGTCATATGTGACATATTTTACTGCAGGAACATCGAAATCCTAATACTTCAAGTCGAATTTACAGAATGGCATCAATAGTGGAAAAAACGACGCCTAATAATACAATCAAGCGGCAGAGGTTATGTAGCTAAAAAAAATTAGCCGCCCGAATAGTTAAGGAAAGAATGAATTCCTTATCACACAATTATAGAAGTTTTATTTATTTGAGAATGTAACAGCATAATTGTATCTATAAAACGGAAAGTTTTCAGCTGTACACGTTATTTGATTATATTAAGTACTTTACTTGGTAAAATACATACATTCTAGGCCTTCAGCACAGTGTATGCCTTCCTACCAATACGATCGCAACTCAGAATAATGCGATTATTTCATAGATTGTCATAAATAAATAAATAATATCCATCTCCCAACCCCTTCTTCTAGGAAGAGTCAATGTAGCCGCTTTTTTCTTTCTAAAAGGAAGGGAAAGCTCATTTGGGGCAGTGACCGTCGAGAGGCGCCCTCTAGCTGTTGGGAAAGCACAAGGTATCCGGCTGGCAAACACAGTTGCCATGGACCTGCATTGCTGTGTGGAGACCCGAGGGCCGTGCTGGGTGCAAGGGACGGCTGAGGGGCTGGACAGCTTCGATGCTGAGTGCAAAGAGTGGGAGAGAGAGCTGAGGGACATGCAGAGGAACATCGAAGAGGTAAGCTGATCTGAAGTGGCTACCTTCAAATGTGGTCTATTAAAATCAGCAGAGGATTAAAGGATTTCTAAGCATCTACTTCTCACTTCTTATCATTCGAAAAACACTTAGAAAATAATCAGAAATCACCTAGAAACCATTCCAGTAACTCGTGCAAAGGTTCACCCTATTTATAAAGTATAACAAAACTGATGCAAAAAAGAACAATAATCACCAAACAAATATGCAAATATGTTTCTAAAGCTGGACAGCTCTTACCTGCTTCTGGAGCTCTGCCACCCTACAAGGCTTACTGAAGGGCCTGATTACCTGTATCAGGTGTGTTATGTTAGGGCTGCACCTAAGCTCTGCAGGGGGGTAGGATTCCAGGAGCAGGGGTGGGCAGCCCTGTTCTTAAGGGATAAAATGTCAACACAAAAAAATTGTGTGAGTGTGTTTACTAAGACTTCACTGTCTTGTTGTATATGGGTATGTATGTGTGTCTCATATTTTTTTGTGTGTTGATATTTCAGCTATACAATGAGGTCAAAGCCCGCCGCAAGGAGACTGAGACGGAACCTGAACAAAAGTCAGACTCCAATATCCTCAATGGCAGCCTGCATTCCACAGTCTCCACCTTCAATCATCATGGCAATGGCCTCACTGTTTATCAACATAACCATGGAAACCATGACTCCCTCCACTGTAGTAACGGCACCTGTCACCCTTCCTATTTTCTTAACGACAGCCACAGAGATAAGCCAGTTGGCTACACCAATAGTGGCAACAGTGTCCTGTTTAGTGACCATAGCAATGGCTGGGACAATCATGTTGAGTGTAGTAACTATGATTTTGGTAGCCCTATAATTTGCAACAGCAATGGTTGCAGTTTCCCAAGAAAACACAATGGTGACGACGGGCAGGAGCGTGCTATGAGGGAACTGGAAGAAATGCTTCACTGCTGTCTGGGACAAACATCTGAACATCCTGCATGTCCCGACATCTCATCCTACAACCTGCAGAGCATCCAACCCGACTGCAAGTACGAGAATAAAAGAAACACATCATTCAGCAGAGTAAGTCTCTCAACATTTTTGTGTCTCTGTATCTCTGTTTACCTGCACTCACTCTCATATTTGTTTCACCTAAGGCGCTGGGGGAGATTACAGGAGTTAATGAACAGGTCCATAGCTACCAGAATGAGATACGAAACATTTCTGAGGATACAAGGTAATGAAACAGAGATACCTGATGTTGGGACACCTTAGGTTATTTTCAGTTATTTTTTTTTCTTGGTAGAATCTGCCAGTGTATTAGCGCAAACACAGTTAAACTAAATCAATTTGCAAAGCTGGGTTTAAATCTTTTTTTTTTTTTTTACAATTGTTTTTGTTCATCTTCACAATAGTTACAACTTTCTTGGTCTTACAAAACATGGATGATTAAGGCATAAGCTGGCAATTAAAGTTCTGACAGGGTTAATTTTCAAACCTCCTAAAATTTTACTCTTTGAATGATAACAGAGATCTTTAAACTTTATTGTTTGACCTAACGTGTTAATTTTATTGACTAGTTTGTTTCTTCTTCAGCCTCAAGAAAGAAACTTTGTCAACAATGGGCAAAGTAGGAGCTGAAGAAGAAAATAACAGGAGGAATAAAATGTCTTTAACAGGTGGCCAGTGGTACGATATGTCAAGCTTCCCTGACAAGATGAAGACCACTCACCCTTGTGCCAATTTCTGGTACCCAGACAGGTCAGAAACTCAACTTCCTGTTCCACAGTCCAGCCCTGACAGGAAGTGTGTTGGTCCATGTTCATTCTTAGGACAGAAATGCGTCAGCCCCTCGGTACTCAGGAAATTTGGAGAGATGCTAAAAGAAAATGAAGGGAAGACTCTGTTGGACTCTGGGCATGTCACCACCGTCATGTCTGCCGGTGCCAAAGATGGAGCCTGGTGCTCTCCTGGCAAGTTAAAAATGTTGGTCCAGAAAAGCAGTTCAGATACTGGATTTCAAAGGCGTTCTAATGTAAAGTGCTCCAGGGAGCAGTTACAGCTGACTGGCCATAAAGGGGACCAGATGAATGGCAAGGACCCCACCATTACCATGACAAGCACTAAAATCCAAAGTCCTCAGAGAAACAGGACTGTGGTGGGGAAAAAGGTAGAATTTACTGGGATTTTCGTCAAGGGCTCCATATTTGACGGGGGGTGTTTGGAACAGCAGGGACCTTCCCACACCCAGCGGACAATGGAGGAAGCCATGAACAGCTGGGGGAATTCTGTAGGGTCCTGGAAGCCCAGTGACTGTGGTCTCTACCAGAATGGCTCATCCGTGCTTCCTGTGAACCAGATTGATGACATCGTCAAGCTAGTAGACATGCTGCAACTTCAGAATCAGTCCAGCTCCTGTAAAAACCCTTGGAGCTCAAAAGTTGCAAAGGACACAATGGAGGTCAGTTCATGCGACATATATGCAAACACTGGGGAAGATGGTGGCGCAGGAGGTAGTGCTATTGCTTGGCAACTAGAGGGTTGTAGGCTCAAGCCCTGATTTCTCCTGACCCCATCAAAGTGTCCTTGAGTAAGACACTGAACCCCTAATTGCTCCTGGTGAGCAGGTTGGCACCTCCACCACCAGTGTGTGAATGTGAGGCATGTCTTGTAAAGCATTTTGAGTACTCGTAGGAGTAGAAAAGCACTATATAAATGCAGTCCATTTAACACTCACACAACTGGCAGATATTTCAGACACTCTCCCAGACAGGCTGACCCCTACACAAACTAACATGCCCACATCCTTTTCATCCTTAACTGTCTTTCTTGCCTCTGATTCATTCAAGTTGAGATCTGTCCATTCTGCTGCTGACATGCCATGGTGGAGGGTTTCAGAATCATGGCAGAACTGTCAGTTATAGACTCCTAGTGATCCACATTCTTTTTTTCCTCACAGTTTGATGCTGATGGTGTTATTTTTTTCAGTTTTTCTTGCTACCCAGTTTGACTTCCTTACTAGTGATTTAAAACTGATTCCATGCCTGTATTCCTTATACCCTGATAGAGTTTTTAGGATCTAATTTTGTCAATGTTCCCCAGGAGACCACCGTGTCCACCTTCGCACCTGTCTCCAGGGCCTTCTCCCGTCCTGCCCGTCCAATGAACCAGCGCCCACCGTCCCGCTGGGCAGGCCGTGGCACCGTGAACGGTGCCACCTTAGGCTGCACCCCTCCCGGAAGGAAGCAGACCTCTCGATCTTTCTCGCGCCAAACTGAGACAGTCATCATGTGACGCGTGGAAGAGACTGCATGTCCCCTCTGTAAATAAGCAGGGCTGATATTTCTGCAGCGGTGGGAAGCACTTCAGCCATCGACTAAATACGCACTCAGCGTATTTTAAGAACGGATCGCGCGGCGTAAAGGAAATGCTATATGCCTTCATAGAAATTCCAGCGGTTTCCCCAGCCTCCTCTATTTCTGTGCCAGACTTGAGTACATTCATCCCCCGTTTGATTCTTCCACTGCTTCAGCAATCGCTGTATTATAAGCTGCCTGAATTCCATGCAGGACTGCGTTGGGCATTTGCGTCGTCGGATCACATGACACATAGGTCAGTACCGATACACAAAAATAAAAGGATAATTCCGTTTTTAATACAAATTGTAATGTATAGCTAAGAGCTGTCCTTATGATTCTGAAACTGAAACGAGTGTTTGGTTTTTTGCATTTTTAATAAATTGAAATCTTATGAGCATTTCACTTATTAAAAAAAATTAAATAATATTTGTGATAATATTTCTGTACAACCCAATCTGAGTTGACCCGATGTTTAAAATATCCCAAAATACGCCCCACACTACCTGTCTTACACTCAGTGGCAAGTTTTTTAGGAATCCCTGCTTGCTAATGCAAACAGGGGAATCAGATCACTAAGCATTACAATGGTTAAGATGCCTAAAGTATACAATTTTGGTGGCCGAAAACACTGCTTTTCTGCCTACAAATGCCAGCAACACACCAGCACTCAACATGTAAACACACACTTCACAGCCAAGATATCTGAAGGCAAATGGCTCATTAGCAGTTTTTTTGGCTGGTGTTACCCTGGCCTGGCAGGCAACACGACTAAAATAGCTGCCAGAAATCTTAGACTGGCGTCATTTCTGACCTATGTGCTCGATTAACTTCTGTTTGTTTATATATCTGTAATGAAAGACTCTCTGGCTCCCCCTAAAGGAAAGAGTATGCAGCATTTTTTTTTTTTATACAGTTGACCTTTAGATGGCTGACAGGTGACCGCAAGATGTACAAATTGTTTACATTTTTTAAATAAGGCCTGACTGTCAAAGGCTCCTAGCATATACTAGGCATTTTTGCTACAGAATCACAGTTACAGTGCTTTTGCATCAAAGTGCCTCGCCTTGTCTGACTATCTGCATGATTTGTAACACCACAAGCACCCACCAGATGGCAACAAATCACCCAAATTAACATGCACAAAAGGTGTCCAGTTCACTCAACAGAACAAATTTGGGATTCAAAGAAAGCTCCACAGTCAGGCTCCTACTCCAGCCTTCTGTGACACCACATCACACTCCTACGTGTATTTTGGATGAGAAATTGACATACTTTATTAATGTTAACTTACAAATCATGTAACAAAATATTACAGTAAAACAAGAGAGGAAAAGCTATAATTTCTAAAAGACTGCAAGACAATTTGGAAGCGAACACATGACAGTGAACATTGGTAGTAAAAGGTAAAAATGCTGAATAAAAAATAACATGTCAGATGTGTACATAAATCTTCAATTCCAGGTTATGACTCCAAAACCAGACCCAAAAAAATTAACTAAATCCTAGAACCAAAAATTGAGTCTTGTGCCAAAAAGGTTTAGTACCTTTCTCAGATAACACATGCACATGTTATGTATATTATAGAATATTAAGATGGAATATGAATTCAACACCCAAACACCATGCTTAGCTTATGACGCACACTCATTTAGGACATTATCTTGGATACCCACCAACAGAAGGAAATAGCATAATATACATTTTTAATGAGTCCGTAACAGCCTAAACACTGACAAAATAAACCACTAAAAAATATCAGCCCTATTAATAGATACATAAGATTTACTCTGAAAAGACACCTTTCTCCCGCAAAACACTTGGTCTCCATTAAGTTTTTTTTAATTATTATTAGTTTTGTTTCTTTATTGGTAAATTTTGTTTTCCCTCCATGCCACCACAGGGGTGTCTAGTTACTCAGACAATAGCAGGTTTTAGAAATGTGGAGGTTAACCTTGTTTAGTGCAACTTTCTTGTTCCAGTTGTTGGGTTGTTTTGAGACAAGGACGGTCAAAGGTTACACTTCAGTCACAGTACACTGACCATCGGGTCTCCTTGACCTACTGCTGCTCCCAGCCCCGCTGCTGCTGGACGACTCAGCACCAGGGGGTGACAAATCCCCCTGGCTCTCTCTTAAATTAACCTGCAGTGGCAATCCCAGCCTACTTGGTGCTGTATCGTGGTCGGGTTCCTCCCGTCCGTAGTCCTCATATTCCTCTTCTTCGCTGCTCCCTGACTCAGACTCGTCCACAGAGGTGTTTGGGGCAACTTCCCCACCTTCGTCCTCTTCGTCCTCCTCCTCCTCATCCTCATCCTCAGCCCTGGGCCGATGCTGCCTGGCCGGCAGGGAAATGTGCAGCTGGGCGAGGGAGCTCTCGACAGAGCTGCTGTCAGTGGAGGGGGATGTGGGGCTAGAGGGGGGCTGGACAGACCCTGCCTGTGATCCTGTAGCATCCGCGCCATCAGCCGAGCTGTCCCGATCGGGGGTTGCTGCCCCTGTATCTGCGTCCAGGCGGAGTCCCGCTACCCCCTTCTTGGGAATGTCCACGATGTCCCGCTTCATCCTACGGCGCCGGCTGTGTTCGTTACGCCGGTACTGTACCATGTTCTCCAGGTCTGCCACATACAGGAAGCCAGCGATCAGCATCTCTGTGCTCTTTTTGCCCTTGGCATACGCATCCTCCAGCTCGCGGCTGGTGCGTTCATCATACTGCCACCAGCCGTTGCGGCCCTCGTAGTACCAGGCGTAGTCCCCGTGGCCACGGCCCGCCGCCCTCAGTTCCTCGGGTGACAGTAAGGTGGGCCGCTCCAGGAAGTCTTCAGGGACCTCCTGCCTGCAGAGGGCGCACCTCTTGCTCTGCCAGGAGGCACCCTTCACGCACAGGAAGCAGAACACGTGCCGGCAGGGGAGCCGCACCGGGTGGACACAGGTCTGCAGGCAGATGGCGCACTCCGGGACTGGAAGGGCGGGGGACGAGTTGCTCGGGCCAGAGCACGCCTCCCCACCCCCCTTCCGGCTTGAAGGAAGCATGTTGACAGACTGGTCAACCTCACCACAGCCAGCCATCCTGCACAAGACACATCAATGCACTTCAGAGCAAATAGACTCCGGTTATCTAGCAGAGGTCCAAACCCTAGGGGCGCTTCATTTTTGATAGGTATTTGCGAGGCATTAAACGTGCACAAAACAACTTGTAATCGTTCAAAAAAAACCTTTAAATTGCAGGCAGATCTGGACTCTCTTATCCAAACCTCATACCATGACCCAGATAACAGGTGATGTACAAAAGTAACAAACATGGAACAATATTTTAATATTCAGGATCATGACCACCCTTTGCATTCAGTACAGTTTCAAGCAAATTCCATCACAGTGAAACTCATGATACTCGTGAGTTTCTTTTGAGACCGGATAACAAAGGTGCTGACTGGTCTACAGTTGTTTTTGAAACTGTGCTTTTTGTGGTGTTAAGCTACAAGTTAAGTTACATATCCATCCATCCTTGTCAATGAGTTTAGACTTGTGACAGTAGACTTTGCACTGGTAGTTTGTCTATGTTTAGAATATATGTTGTTTTAGACTATCCCCACATGGCACATTAATTTTAGCAAATTCAGAAACCAATGCACGTGCAATTTGGGCACAGACTGTATGGTCTCTTTGGAAACTTAAGTTGCCTTATGTTGTGCTGACTGTCAAAACTCTACCTGGTGACACACACTGCTATCTGTCATTCAAGCTAATAGTCAGCTACAGCCGTCACATTTTACAGCTACAGCTGTAAAATGTGACAATTTCTTCAAATTTAAAGTGAGACGGCGTTCTCTTTATTCTGATCACCCATGTATACCATTCTTAAATCTCAAAGAATTTACATTACATAAAGCAGGTTATTTTGCTTGTTTCAGAATAAGCTATGCAAGGTGAGTAGGCATGTTGGTTGCTCACAGTCATAATCCAGGTAGGTTCCTGTTTATGTATGTATTAAATTGGTATTTATAATATTTATATTAATAATATTTATTTATTAATATTTGTAATTTTTATAACAGAAATCCGCAAACACATTTCTGGGTGAAGATCTTATTACAATTTCTCTGAGCATCTATATTTCGGCTGTAGAAACACCAATGTTTATGAAAGCAGCATGCACAAGTCAGAAAAAATATAAAGTAATATACACTACACAGAAAAAGTTAGGAATATTTGGCTTTCGGGTGAAATTTATGGAAAACATAAAAAGTTCACACTACAGTGATATCGTATCATGAAAGTAGGAGATTTAAGTAGAAGCATGCAATGGTGATCTCCTCATCTCAAACAATTTACTGAAATAAACGCTAACAGGGGTGAGTACACCACAACAAAAAATGTCAATGTCTCAATAACGTGGCATGCGCCCTTGAGCATCAATTACAGCTTGACGACGATCTCTTATGCTGTTCACAAGTTGACTTATTGTGTGCTGAAGCCTGGCATCACACACGTCTATAAGGGCGGCCCTCGGGTCATTGAGGTTCTGGGGTACAGAGTTACGAGCCACTACACGGTGACTCAGCTGATCCCGTAGCGTTTCTATGGGACTCAGGTCTGGAGAAAGTAAAGGCCACGCTATTCATGGTATCCCAGTTGAAATTAGGCCTGTGTTGTTCATGCAGGGGCACAATGACTGGATTAATGATGTTATTCAGGCAGTATGGGCTTGTCACTGTACCATTCACAAAGTGTAGGACAGTTCTGTATTGACTAGACACACCTACCCACACTGTAACACCACCACCAAATGCTCGTCTGGTGACAACAGTGGCTGATGCACAGCCTTGACGTCCCTAACATCGTTGGCGGCCATCATTTCTGCTCAACGTGAATCGACTTTCATCAGAGTACAGCACTGAGGCCCACTGGTCCCTCATGCAGCTTAAATTCTCCCTGGCCCATGCAAGACGATGATGCCTGTGCCTGGTGGTGTGGTCAAGTTCCTACGCAGGTCATCTAGCACACAGACCACACTGATGTAAATGGTTTCGAATGGTCTGACGTGACACTTGGGTGCCTCTCACCTCCCTTAAATGTGCCTGGAATTGACTGGCATTCATCATCAAGCTCCGCAGGGCACTTCACAATGAAGCAGTCATCAGTGTGGGAAGTGTCCACTTCTATGCCTTTCTGTGATTCATCCAGTCTCTCTGTATCTCTGTTGCAAGCTGCTGATGGCACTTTGTGACACTCTAAGCTCAGTGGCCACTTCCGTCTGAGAACATCCTGTTTGAATCCTCACAATGGCGAATGGGGAAAATTGCTCAATTGTTAGGTGTCCTCTTAGTCTCATGATGTCAAAATGTGAACAGCATGATGAGAAGGACTGTTTAAATACCAATTCTGACTGAACCAGGAAGTTTATTGGTCGATTCATGGATAAAACACCTGTTGTGAATTTTATCGTTAAGCTCCTTGTTAGAACAACAAATTGTGTAAAAAGTACTGAAACATTGAACAGTTGGACATGTGCATTCAAACGTTTAGGGAAGGTCACATTATGTTCACCTGTAAAGGTTATAGTGCATTTTAGGTTCATCCTGAAATTTCACCCGAAAACCTAATATCCCTAACTTTATGTGAGTAGTGTATAACCCTAATTATTATAAGTAATCTAATCCAGTAATTTACCCCACAGCAAACCTTGAGTATCCCAACAGACTCCAAAAAAACCATCGGGACAAAACGTTAGGACAGTCATGGAAAGACATCGGATTCGACTTAGTCGCGTTGTATTCACAACATTCAAAAGCGACTATTAACAGTAGTTACAAGTCAGCGAGGAAAAGAAATCGAGTCGCAATAAAATAAAATAAATAAAACTACGACGAAGACGCAACGTGATTAAAAAGACGAAAACCAATTAAAACCAGCTAAACAGGTATTTTAAATAACCAAATTTTTTAAAAAAAACCTTCACACACACTTTGGAACGGTAAAACAAAACTAAAGAGGGTGGGGCTCCTGGTCCCTGGAGTACTGGAGGAAAAAAAAAACCTGATCGCTGTTTTTTTTAATTAAATGAAACAGACGCGTAAAAACGATCCGGCGGCCTTAAGCGAGAAACACTGTAACTGCGACCCAATTTAAAGTGGCACTTGACAGAGGACAGCCCGGCCATCCGGGTGCGAACGCGGTCAGCCGAAAGGTGCACCGAGGAGCCGGCCCTAAAATGACCCCTAAAGGACCAGTCCGCTGGCCGAACCGCGCAGTGCCGCCCGGCCCGCTTCCAGGAGCTCGACGGTGCTCAGATCCCGGCTCGTCTTTGTCTCCGAGATCGCCTGGCAGGACCAGCTCATTGAAATGGAGGAGGAGGTGTCACAAGCCCAGTAAGAACAAAAAATAATAATAAAGAACGACTAACCCGCAATCGAAATTAGAAGGGATATAAAAACTTTCCTCAGACCTCAAAACGGCCCAGTCATAATCAAGTCAACGGACAGGATCGGTCCATCGGCAGAGGCAGAAGTACATCGGCGGCCTCGCGTCTTTCATGCCCAGCCGTAACAATAAAACCTGTTGTGTGTATGACCAGCTTCGGCCATCACAGCCCACCCTACGCCGCTCACCGCGTCCAAGCACACCCCCAGCTCACCTGTCACGAATCCTGCGCCCCTCAGCAAGCCGCAGTTCCCGTCATCTGTAACCAGCTAATCATGCAACGATATTTAGGATTATTGCAGCCTGATTACGAATTTAACAGAATCCCTTTCCTAGCCCTACTTTCTCTTGCTCCCTAAAAAAAACACAGTGACGTCACACGCGACGTGATGACGCAAGCGCGTTTACTTACGACGCTACGCACTACAAAATTCGATGCCAGATAACCGGGGATATCAATGGAGAGCATCCTAAACAGGTTTTTGCAGCCTGCTGCGTTGTCTTGAACCCATCTGTGACATTTGGGTTTAGTCTTTAGAAAACTCACTCCCATCGCTTGTTTGGGTACGGTAAATTAACTGTGTTGTTTAAGCAGCAAAGTGGACATAGAAAAAATCTGTTATATAAATGTGAATATAAAATGTAAATATATAAGTATTTTACATATAAATGTTCGAAAACTTTTGAAAAAACATTTTAGAATAATTCACAGCGTCTAAGAAATGGAAAATTCATTAGATTTTTATTGAATGTGTATATTGGAGACGTTCACATACAAATATAAGTATGTAAGGATATGCAAATGCAGTAACAGAAGTAGAGTGATTCTACATCGGCATTAATTATATTTTGTTGCGTTACTTTACATATACAGCAAAAGTTTATAAATATTCCCATTCTGAATATCCTCAACTCAGTTTTTGTGTACTCCTGTACACTGTATCCCTCACTCCGA
The DNA here is from genome assembly GCA_026779585.1 of Mormyrus proboscirostris. NCBI lineage: Eukaryota > Metazoa > Chordata > Actinopteri > Osteoglossiformes > Mormyridae > Mormyrus > Mormyrus proboscirostris. Next base: position 19,663,709 of record JAODKF010000045.1, on the reverse strand, counting down.
CTTGGAGAGCTAGGTTTCTTGCAATGATTGTTTTTCCCTGAATGGTTAACAGTGTCTGTCATGCACATACATTGTATTATAAATTTTACAACTGTACCCCTATCTGCAGAGGTGGGAAGTTCAAATCCATAAGGTACAAATCCAGACCAAGGTTTTCTTTCAACCAATCGAGTACTCGGTGATTGCGACTCTTTATGCTAAATTGGTTGGTTAATACAAAACCTTGGTCTGGATTTGTACTTTCTGGACCTGAACTTTCCACCTCTGCCTGTCTGCAGCACTTGGCCCAGTGGTTGATGTTATTGTTTGCCATCTGTTATTAGGTGCTGACTCCCATTCTGTCCCCCTGCCGTCTCTATATTGTGTGCTGTATGTGTTTGCTGAGTCCCCTGTGTCTTCTTTCTGCCGTTGCCTCTCTCTCCTTTTAGTCTCTCCTTTTGCTTCCTGCCCCTCTGTTTTTCTCTGTGCAGTCTTCCTATACAGGAGAACACAAACAGAATGGTGACCAGCGTTAGAAACAGCTGAAATAGAATAGGATGACATTCCATCTAAAACACCGAGCCTGAGGGCCGCTGGCTATGGATTTACTCCTCTGACTCAGCAGTGAGATTTACATCAGCGTTAAATAATTTGTAGCTCCCTTTGGTTCTGGTAACGTTGTTCTTCTTACACATATTCTGTTTTGGGGGACGTGCAGGAGCAGGTGGCGTGGTGGGTAGCACTATACAGTAGATTCACAGCTGCAGGGTTAGGGGCGTGAATCCTGCCTGTAGTGCCTGTGTGCAGAGTTTGTTTGCTCTTCCTCAGCGTGGTAGGGATCTGCGCTCATGTCTGGGAAGGTTCAAATCTTGTATTTGGCAGAATAATCATAGCACTGTTGGGCCTTAACCCCAATTTACACTGGGACCCAAGATTCTTCCTATAGTTCAAAGACATACAGTTAGGCTACTGCTTTATGTATGTGATTATCCAGTGTGTACAGGCTCCTTATAAACCCCTCCCCCCATGACACTGACCCAGATAAGTAGATGGGCATTCAGTGGTGGGCCATGTTGGCTTAATGGTTATGGAAGCACACTTGTAATTGAATGATTGCTGGTTCAAATTCCCGACCAGAAAGGTACTGCCCCCTGCTATATCATGATGTCACATATGGGTTAAATGCAAGGGGCACATTTCGTTGTTGTGTGCTGTGGTGTGTCAGCAATGCCTAATCACTTCCTTTTTTAAAGGAATGGAGGACATGGGAATGAGTGTAGCACCTTGTGATACCACCAGGGAATGCTAAATTCCTTATTATCAGTATCTTCCAGGTTAGCAAAGATTAGGGCTGACAGAATGTGGGAACAGATTTTTATTTAATAAAAGGAAATTTAAAAAATGAGAAACTGATAAAATAATAAATGTAAAATATAAAGAACAGGGGGACCACTGTGCTAATCCAATTAGACCCCTAAATTACACTGGCTTATTCCTGGTGGGCAGTCTTGTTTACTGTCCTTCCTCTTACTCTAACTAATTAATTAATTTAATAAGTGGTAAATGTCAGCAGCAAGGCCCATTATGTGTGAGAATGGGTTTAAGCTACAGTACAGCCAGATACATTCCCATGCAAATGGATTTCGCGCCTTATCTTTACATGATGAGTCAAACACAGACTTTGTGGAATTATGCTGACAAATTTGAGCATCAGTTCATTGTTGTGCTGCTTTATGTTCCCATCTGCATGCACTTAAGTAATTTTTCCCAACTCGGTCCTTGGGGACCCCCAGACGGTCCATATTTTTGCTCCATCACAGCTCTCTGCATGATTGTCCATGAGCTGGGAGGGAGCCAAAACACAGACTGTCTTTGGGTACAGCACATCCTGCTTGCTGCTGAAATCAGTGTATTGATCCGAAGGCATTTGGCTACCTGAACATTTCCTCCTCCTGATGAAACACTCTCTGGTCTCAGAGGTGACAGAACAGGGATTTCCGCCGTTGGATGGTAGCTGAAGGATGCCTCGAACCCTCATCTGTTCACCTGCCATGAATCCACACGTGTTTTCTCTGTGAGAACATGGGCTCCAGGTGCTCCACTCATCCACTTCACAGTGCACTGAGGGAGACAGAGAGGGGAGGAAAATGCCCGTTTATATTGAAAGGAGAAGATCCTGTTGTCTTTACTGGAGGTGAGATGGGCATGACCCTACTGGATGAGAGGAGGAGTTGTTGGGTTTTTCAAAAAAAAAAAAAAAAAAGGTACTTGCCAGCCGTAGTGCTTAGGATGTGGGGTTTACCTTGGAGGATGCACTTAATGATCTCTTTATGAACATAGAACTACTTTCCACAAATATTGCAGTGCTTCCTCTAGTATGTATAGATCTAACCTGCAATCAGTCACATCCATCAGATAATGAACAAATGGCTCATTTCAGATGCTTTTCCTATGGGGTGATATTATCAGAACAGCGATGAAAACTAAGCACTTTAGACTGGATGTCTGAGGCTGGAACAACGGAAGGAGTGGTCAAGAGCAAGTGTGGTGTAGGCTGGATTGTTAAGGTGCATTTAAGTAAATAAATGTTATTATTTACAAACTAACAGAATAGAATAGCACAGACCTCCATACAGCTATGCAGTATTGATTTATGAGACATTAGTGGGCAATAGTTGCATTACTGTTGCCAGTGACATCACTGTAGTAGGGACGGAGTTTCCTTGATTCCAGACCTTTACCAGGGATGCACTCCCACAATGTGCTGTCTGGCACCAACCCTTTTGGACAGCCCCTGTGGCACTTCCCTCGGTGCAGATATTGCCCTTCCCTGCACCGTGTGCAGAAGTTGCCTGTGAAGTCGCAGTCGCAGTCCAGGTGGCACTCTGGGACAGAGGGAGAGGTACCTTCTTACTTGCATTTATGGAGATTACTCATCGTTACTCCCAACACTCATGCAACCATACAGATTTCAATCACTTCCTCTCCTACCTTATGGGAGTTTTATGAAAATGTTTTGAGGGCAGAAAGAAAAACGATTGGCTCAGAGACATAACCAGTCATATTGTAGAGGAGGTGGGCCCAAGCAACTAGAGGAGGCAGGACCAACCAATCATTTGTCTTGGTCCCACCTCCCCTAGTTGCTTAGACCCACCTCCTCTACAATCTAATTGGTTATCTCTCTGATCCAATCAGCAGGACTTACTCATGCATTTGTTGATGTCTCGAGAGCGGGTGTGATAGTATCCGTTGGGGCAAGAGAGTAGACACAGGCCCATCTGCTTCATGTCATGGCGCACCAGGAAGAAAAAGTACCGGGGCTTGCATGTCAGGCAGCCATTGGTGCGTGAACATGTCAGACAGCCGCGGTCCCTCTCCAATTGCCCACAGAATTCCTCAGGATTCCCTGCTGCAGGGGGGTTAGGGGAGTAGAGGGATCTGATGTTACATGTTTTTTGTGTGCCTATATTGGGCCAGATTAATTTCTGTTGACCTGTATGTTCATAAAAAAGTTTTTTTTTTCCTGTAGTTCTATGCATCTCTAGAATGATCTGGTTCTGCATCCCCTATACTGTACTTGCACATTGGTGGTGTCTGCGTGACACTGACCATGAATCTGCTCTCACACGTCATTTTAACGTCAGTGAGCTTTTGGAGGTATCCAGCTGCTCTAAATGAGTGGTCTACTGTCACAGTAACAGTAATCTCATTTCAGAACATGAGCGCTGATGTACACAATAAGGTGAAGCAGGAAAAACTGGGAACGACCAGAAACCAGCCATGTAAAAGATGGAAGCAACTTTCTAATGCCAGAGATGACTGTTACTTTGTCGAGATGACATCAAGTGAATTGGAAACATTATGTGCAGATGTGAAGTGCACTGCTAGGACAGTTAGTCTCAGGCTCACTAAAGTCCCATAAAGCAAGGAAGACGTTCTTCATCAACGAGAAACAAAGAACCAGGCTGCAGTTTGCAAAAAATATGTATTATTCAAAGATGCAGAGCCACAGACTAAGAAATGAGTGAAACTTAAACAATGTGCCGTGGTCGCTTAATTTTTACCGCGGTTGTACATGTAAAACAAATCCGTAAAATTTATCTTAAAACGTACCTGATAATTATAGGTACGTTTTGCATCAGCTATGTAAATTATTCGGTCAACTGAAATCATTACCGTGATATGAATGTCCTTTTGATTACAGAAGTAAAATTAATAACCGTACATAACCTATGTGCACTTATGACAAGACAGGAACGCATCCGAATGATGTAATAGTTTTAAATCATACAACAATTTACCTGCTCTTTTAGTCAATAGTCATGGTCATTATACCTATATTTCATATTTATATTCTTCAAATAGCACATATTTGTATCTTACGTAAGGCACTGCGGTTATTAATGTTTGCCAATAATTTGAAGATCACTGACTGGCCAGAGTAAACATATTATTAGTTGAGACGGAGCGAACAAATATACAGTAATTAACTAGCATGACTTTTCTCAAATATTGGAAACATTACCTGATTCATACGAGAAATTGGAATGTATTGTTGTAATGTAAAAAACGCATTATTTTTGATCGACGTGCATCTGAACCTCTAGTTCTATTTAGCATGGCAAGTGTCTTCATAATTGGCGCATTTGACGATTAAATATCAGCACAACAATACCAAAGAAACACAAGTCCTATAAACAAGATTGAATCAACTCGTCCAAATTGTCAAACGTTGAGACTCCCTTTGCGTTATGCATTATAGTAATCAATTTACATCTGTAGGGAAGAATGAAATAACAGTACAACTGCTGTAAAAACAGGTACATCAGATATTGTCAGAGGGCTCTTCATTCACAGCTCAATACCCTCAATGAGCATCTATATCCCAAATATACTTACGATGGTTCCGCAGCTGTGCAACGACGCGGTGCAGGAAATTGGTATATTCCGTTATGTGCAAAATCAAAATAATCGGGAACAAGTGTAATTGCATAGTAATCCGGAAATTGTGGTGTCAGTCAATACCAATGTCCTCCAACAAAGTTTGGATGAAGTTAGTTATTTTTGGTGTTTTTAAAATTTTAATTATTGTTGCACCGTTTAACAAAACAAATTTGTATTATGGTTACTGAAGCAACAGCATCCTTTGCAATACGAATATTTCTGGCAGATTGGCAAAAGCGCCCATGACTTTACCATTTGTCATCCAGGAAAATCGTATAAAAGATAAAAAAATGACACCACCGCAGACTTAAAGTTTTTTTAACGGGATAAAAATGTCCAAACCTGTTTAAATTCCTTGATCTGTATTCCGACAAGCCTTGAAAACCAGAGCATATCTATAGTTATAAAAATGCTTCACCGATCCACTCTTTTAAAAAAATATGCAGGTCATAACGGCATTACATAGTATTAACGGAATAATTCGGTGTCACAATTTTGTTGGTAAATGCAATTTTTCCGATGCTAAATCTGCATATATAGTTTGTTTTTATTTTTTGGGTCATGACCGTCTGGCAGCATCCTGTTAAGCGTCTCAGTTGGTGGTTAAACTCGACAAAATGTATTCCGTGTTCCAGCCCACCTCCCTGATCCCCCACCCCGACACAAATACACACTAGCATGCAGTTCAGCCTGCTCTTTGTCAGGTTTAACTATAATTACTCGGTCAAGGTTTAAAGACGCTTCTACGGGAACACACCATCATCATCATCATCATCATTGGTATGGTAAATACTAGACCATCCTACTACTACTATGACTAATAATAATAATGATAATAATAATAATAGTTACCACATGGCATGAATGCTAACAAAAGTATAATGCTCAGAGATTTTTATTGATCTCCAGAAGGATAGTTTGGATTTTGTCCAGCAGTATCAAAAAATAAAAATGCCAGCAAAATTCCACCCAAAAGACAAACAAACAAACAGTATTTTATTGTTATTTTTAGCCTTATTTGAATTCATTCATTAACTGAATTTTTTGGTGGTTGAGCTTTGGGCCTGGTGAATTGTATTTCTACTGTATAACGTTATAGTCCTGATCAAAAACATAAAACAACAGAAGCGGGCTCTGAGCCCCAGAGCAGCGTCTGACCTGTGCTGCCACCATCCATCCAAAAGGCAGTATTTGTGCTTTTAGGATTGTAGTATGTGCATCTGATCCCTTGTGAGGACATCAAAGCTCATGTATCACAAACGGAAGCAATGCATTCAAAGGGCAGACTAGAGTAAGAGACGGACTAAACCTCGCCAGTGATTTTTTTCGGGTTCCTGCAGTTTGAGGCGAGGGTTACCTCCAAAAAAGGAGGCAGGATTTGTAGATCTTAACTTCCTGAATGGTTTAATCACAAACAGGCGGTGAAACAGAAAATACATCTCAAAGTTTTAAAACAAAGACGCAGACCTAAAATATACAAAAGTATGGTAACACTTATTTACAAATGGCCAGACATTCCTAATGATTACGTGTTTAAATACCACAGAGGCACCAGCTGGAAATTCAGTTTATTTCCTCAGTTTTAAATTGGTGTCTTGAATTAGAACACTTCCTGGTATCAGATAACTTCTGTGGGTCTATCTGCACACAATATCACTACATTATTGCCTTTATAGTGATAATAGAGCTACATTAGCTATAGCCTTTGTGTTTAAAATTATGAACACCTAGAGTTTTACAGCAAAACATCTGGCCTATATCTACCTTTGCTTGTGTACCATCGCAGTTGCATGGTAAACCAATGCTAAACTTCCCACTACCTGTATAGAATTATTGGCTTGGCAGAATCCAGTTGAAGACTTGGTATTTGGTTACGGTTACAGCACCAAAGGATCATGCGCTCTTACGGAAGGTTGGAATATGGTGTCTTCTGTGTAAAAGGAATGTTATATTGACTTTATAGATTATCTTGAATTGTAACTCAACAACAAAATTGAACAATTCCGCTATGCCAGCAGATGAAATCAGTGGTCCAAAAATAGTACTCATATATAGTACTCATATTCCACTGCATAACATTTATCAATGGCCTGTCAGTTATATAACTATACAGTATCATATTTTTAATGGCCCACAGACAGTACTGCTACCCCACAGTACACCATCCTTGACCACTTGGATCTCAGGGAATTTGAAAGACCTTGAGGTCATACAACACTGTACAGGCAGTCCTGGGGTCAAGGATGTCATTGTACAGGCAGCCCCTGGGTTAAGGATGTCACTGTATGGACAGTCCCTGGGTTAAGGATGTCACTGTACAGGCAGTCATTGGATTAAGGATGCCTTACTTAGGGACAACTTGTACTTCTGAACGGACTGCCATAACACAATGGTTTTTCATAACAAGCGCACATACTGTACTAATTTGTGATTCTTGTGAAAACATTGGGTGGCTTCAGTGGTTCGTCGACTCGAGGTACAGTACAGTACTGTATGTAGTTACTTTTATTATTACTATACAATAAGTATTTTTTCGACTTACCTGCAAATTGGACTTAAAAACAGACATGGGGAGCAGATCTCATTCATAACCTGGGGACTGTCAATAGGTGTGCATTCCCGCATAAAAATATCTGAAAAATAAATGTCAAAGTTGCAAGGAGAGCCTGATCTCATGTTTAAATTGTCACTGCTGATGGTTGTAAATGACACATGTCTGAACCGTGATCCTGCTTAAATGACGAAGAGCTTCCTGCCACAGTCATGAACGCCAAATGCCAGCCATGGGTCATACTTCTTTGGCAGGTGAGCTTGCCAGAGCCGGAAAGTTCCCCTTGGTTGGTTGCTATGATGGTCTGGGCTTGGTTTCCACTTGTTTTTAATCTGAGAAATCTTTTAATCTGGCTCCTCACAACTCCTTATCTATGAGAGGATAAATTAGTCAGGATGATTAATCTACCTCATCAATTTGCCCATTAATTGGCAGGCAGTTTGCTGGTGTATCAAGCACTACATGCTGTAGCTGTTGCATTTAACGTGTCTTACTGCAGTGCATCTTTGAACACAGATCCACGACTCACCTGGGCAAATCATATGACTAGAAGAATGACTGCACAGGCACAATTAGTTGCTGGTGTGATGTGAGGGACCAGATTGAAAAAGATGTATTTACTGTAAAGCCAGGCTCACCCAAAAGAACCAGGAAGAGGCAAAGTATTTTGTGTATCCACAGGAGACTAATTGCTCTTTTCCCCCGGCACCACAGTGTAATAAATGATAATAATCTTTGCCTTCCACTATTTACAGGTTTCAGTGGTTACTTCTATGTTGTTTTTCAATGGAGTGCATTTCTCAGAGATCCCCTTTATTATGGTGCCATTTCAGGTAAGCATTCAAAGTTGATAACATTTGAAAACACAGTGCTTACAAGACCCACATGAAACATCCAACATGTCAGTCAATCTAGCTGGTCTGCCATCAATCAAATGCAAACCTTTATTTTCCACACAATCAATTATGTTGTTGTAAGTGAGGTATTAACTAATTTTCTTTACTGCTGAATAGTTGATTTTAAGAGAATGTGACATTTACCTTGGCACATATATGTGTGTGTGTGTGTGTTACATATAACAGTGTTTGGCTTTCTTATTATGTGTAAAGTAAGTAGGTCCATCATACTTACGTTTATCTCTTGTCCTATCAAGCATATTTCTTTGGATGTTACTCACAGCAGGGTAGAGGGTCGATAACAGGTAGAAGAAATTATTTTGCTCGTTTGTTTACATACACATCGACTGAGATATATCTAGAAACACGATAACCCTACAAAAGTGCAACCGCTCATCTTACTCGCTTTGTTTTGATGTAAGAGAAACCTATCTCTCACAAATCCAGGAGTGAAAAGTCACGTCACATAAATTATGCCATCAGACAAAGCAGCTGATATGGTAAGCAGCACATTCACTCAGTGACACAGACTTACACATACACACATATATACATCTTTGTATAAAGGCTGAATCTTATGCTACAAGACATGGCCTTGACATACTGACTTCTTTCTGTGGTTTTGTGTTGCCAATAACACGAATCAGTACATTTTTATGAGTAATAAGTGTTTATATTCAGACGTGCCAATATCTTACTGGGCCCCCAATCCAGATCAATCCAATTATTTTCCAAATTTTTTTAGGGCCCTGAATAGAATCATCCTATCTTCCCTCCTTCACAGCATCCCTTTTTACACTTCTTGTCTATGGTTTGACCTACCTACCATCCTGTGATTCCCTGGATTACTTTTTTTTTAAGTACTTTGTAACATTGACAGGAATTCCCGCAAGACGGTAGCCTATTCATGGTGCTCTGATGAATGAGTACAATAACCCACCGTGAGAGTTGAGTGGTATTCTTAGGAAAAGTTAATGTACACTACAAGCATTCCATATATTGACAGGACAGTTTATGCTCTGCTACTCATCAATGGGCATTATTACTGTCTTTTCAATCACAGACAACCTTTGGGTTAAATTATGGTAACGACTGGCATTTCAAAGCCTTGTTTCTTCCATCAGTAATTTTAAGCACCCAGATAAGAGTCTGTGCTCTAATTGATCTTTGTGTTCTGAAACATGTTCAACGTAAATTTAACATTTAAAAATTAAATTTGAAATCAAATCAATTTTTTTTTTCAAATTAATTTGCAGTGTGCTCAGTTTCCAAATTAGTCAACCATTGTCAAACTTTTACTTGACATCTATCTAAAAAACTGAACCATTATATGTGATTTCTGTTTTGTAAAGAAAAGATCCCTTACAATAATTTCTTCTTTTTAACTGTCTGTAGAAGGGTGTTAAAGAATCCCTGACATTTTGTTAGGTATTGGGTTGACATTTGGGTTAGGGCTAGGGTTGGTGTCTGGGCTCTCATTAGGGATGTGGTTAGTTTTAGGGTTGGTATTAATGTTAAGGCTAGAGTTAGTAGGGTTAAGGTTGGTGTTTGGGTTGGGAATAGGGTTAAGGTTGGTGTTTGGGTTGGGAATAGGGTTTCTCCATGCTGTTTGAGGGTCCTCTGTTAGGACTTAAGTGGTAAAACATGTTCTGCCTTAATTAACTGAGGCTTCTTCTGAGAAATGTCCACTTTATGTATTTGTTTCCCCCTAAATAGTTATAATACACTTTACAAATTAGTTTGGGGTTAGGTTGAGCTTTAGGACCAAGTCTAGAATGAAATGCCCCAAATTTCTTGTAGGGGATATCTAATGTCTGTCTCTCTGTCTGACCATACTCTAAAGTTTTTAACACCAGAAGTTGAAACATCATCACATTGCACACTAGTTCAGTTAGTCTTTTAGCCCCTGCTTGAACTCCTCAATTCTTTATGATACATAGAATGATACACCTATGATACACCTGCAACTTATTGCTTTAAATTCCACATCATTTTGACCAGGATGGATTATATTTTATTGTGTGATTGTGGAAAGAGCTTCTGTTTCTTTACAACTACACTGTGCTCTTTACTATTCAAACACTCAGCGTGTATGTTGGGAAGAATGGTCAGATCCAGTGGTTAGAGAAACTAAATCTTTCTAAAATATTTTATACATAGGTATGAAGTCTACCCTTCTCACATTAGATATTATTGGCATCTGGAACTTTAATTTGAATATTAATAAAGTCACATTAATCTTCAGTATAAAGTATTACATATGTTACTGATACTGGTAAACTATTTTGCATTATTAACCTCCTAGGTTACTTTGGATCTGAGAGTTGGTTACATTTTGCCATTGAAAATGTTTAGAAAAATGCTTCAGTAGGTTTTGTTTGTAGCTAGAACACTTGTCGGAATGCATGACTTGAGTATTACTCTACGTGTCTAAAAGCACAAGAAAATTCATGAGGAAAACAGTATCCTTTCCCCTCATATCTTGCCCCTAACCCTTAGGAGCACTTTCAGTAGCAGTGTCTGATTGAAGTTTTCTGAATCTAAGGCAAAGATCCTTGTATCTTTTATGATATCTGCACTTTGAGTTCCCTGCATTACCCCAGGCGTGTCAGGGTTTTTGGAACAATGGGCGTCTTGTGTACATTGGACAGGTCAGGCCTTGTCATCTCTTGGATTTTGGGATTGCAGTCATTTGTGAAAGAAGCACTGGATCACTCACGAGGGAATACCAGACATATCTCAAACACAGCGGAAGGAGAAGCAGGACTGAGAAGATGGGTGTTGATTACCGTCAAAGCAAAACAATCACTTTTCTGCACACCACTCCAGGATCAGGAATCGCATAGGCATTCACCAGCGCCAGCACCAGAAACACAAAGACACAAAACTGTGTAAACCCGATGTCTCCATCATCTGCAACATTAATGTATCATTAATTTCTTATACCATGCTGTCCTCAGATGCTAACTGTACACAACATCCCAGCCATGGAAACTCAGTGACCTCTAGAAGGGATATCATCGTCGATGCGTCAGTTCAGATTGCACAGCACTGCTCCCTAGATTAAAAGGTGTGAAGGAACATTCTCATGCTGTCCAATTGTGAGCTTCTCTACGTAAACAAAAATAAATCTAAACAGCATATACAGTATTCAAATGCAGGGATGTCCCAAAACAGGAATGACTTCAGTAGAGTGTACTTATAATCCAGGAAGAACAAGGAGCAGTTACAATGATAGCAACCAAACTGCAAATTTAATACAAGAGAGGTAAGAAAGGACACTACTGTGTTAGCAAGTTTAGCAGCTAACACACCCCATCTGTACGAAAAACGATCATGTTCCACTGATACACAGATGGCAGTAAAATCCTATGTATATGCTGTGTAAAATCTATAAGGAAATGTCATTCATAACCTTGTTTGTACTGTAGTTATATATCCAATAATCACTGAATGTTCAAGAAACTGCAGTACCACGTCGGTGAGATGCCATCTAAAACACAGGGGCAAAAAGAAAAAAAAAATATTTTTTGAAAATGAAGACCTGGCACCTGTTCGCAATTTTTGTTACAAAAAATCCATTCCCAACACTGCACCCATATACTAAAAAGAAATTTAATTTCTTTGAAAAATTTTAAATTTTAATCAGATGTCCCTGTATTAATAAACAAACAGAGTCCTAAAGCAAGACGTCACCTTTTTCTTCCTATGAGAATTTGATTTGGACTTTGCCAGTGGTTGTATAAAAACATAATTGCATATTTATGAGATTGCAAACATGTTTGAGGTTTATAGGGTTTAAAAACAAGACAATTAATTTTCAGAAAGAAAATCCTCAGATAAGAATCCCAAGTTTTGTGCAATTTATCATGGTTTTTACTAAAAAATGTAATAAGATAGTAAAATAATGCTTTGTTGGCTGAAGGTGTGCTTAAATGGGAATGTTAGTATTAGCTGCAAAGATGTAATTTTTCTATGACCTTGAGATCATTTAATTTGTTTCACTGCTCGAAATTAACAGTGACTTGCAAGGCCGTGTTTGCATACATGTGGAATTTAAGCATGGGTTCAGGCCTTGTTCACTCGTGGCGGATGTAAGCTTATAGTCTAGTATAGAAACTTTGTTATGTAATTGTATGAAAAATAGGAATAATGGCAGATTTTTTAAAATGTGGTTTGTCTATAATGTCATTTGATTTGATTTCTTTTTGTTAAAGCTGTGAATGCAATGCTGTAATGATGTGAATTAGAAAATAAAATAAAAATGTTGACCCTGTTTTTAATTAACTACGGTCAAACATGCAAACAAAATTTGCAATTTAAATGTCTCTTTGAAAGCAGTCTTTCATGTTTAATATATACACATACAAGAATTAATTAAAATTTGTTTTCAATTAAAGCAACATTTCATTAAAAACCTAAAAAAAACAATAAAAATGATTAATAGACTGAGTCATTTTGTGAAAAAGTCAAACAAAATGCCAAAACAGAGTGCCCAAAACAGCCAAAACAATGTTTAATGCCATATTTGGTTTCATTCTTACTTGTTTTATTTTAGACCAGCAGATGGAGTACAACATGCGCTGGATCACTAGTAGCAAGGAACGCAAGGTAAGATGTTGCTAACTCTGGAAATGACGTCCTTTTTGCAATATATTTTTCTTAGTGCACCTATTTTATGTTACTTAGAGATTCAGGAAGGACATCAAAAATTAAACCAGATTTATTTAGCTCATTTATAAAATTATATTTTTATGTTTGCCTGTTATCCAGTGCATTCCAGGATTATAGTTGATTTTAATTCATTTTCTGTACAAATGGTTAAAATGTTGGGTGATGACTGGTGAAACTTTATGTTTAAAAAATAGAATCATTTTTGTCCTATGAAGAAAATACACATTGGTTGCAGATTGCTGGGAATTTCTATGGGAAAAATCAGCATTAAATGATTAGCCAGGACAGGGATTGGGCAGGAAGACACTTGAAGGTTATGGATCATTTAAACCCTTCCTAACCAGGTGAGTAAATGTTGACAAGGCATGAAGTCACATTCATAGTTGTATGCATATATTGTCTGTGATATTCATAGTGACTCACTGACACACTATGGAAACTTACCTTCCATCCCATGATACTGGATAACGAGAATATGCAAAAAATTAGCTCAAAGATAGGCTAGGTTCTCCCACAAAATGCCTCCTGGTTGAATGATAAGATGCCTTAAAGTTATAATCATGTGTCAGGCATCCTTAGCACCTGACATCTCTCCTTCCTTGAAAGGGTCACCACCTACACTCTAGAATGTTATCATGAGTTCTGCTTTTCCTTTATCTTCAAAATGTCTGCCCTTACATTGCCCTATCAGAAGTAGGAAATAACCTATTTTACTTTATAAACATTTAAATTAGTTACAAGTGTGACATATTCAGATCAACTGACCAGCAAAAAATAAGACACCCAACCAGACTGCTGGTGTTGAAGCTGTATTAATGGTTGTTTTATTGTATGTTTTATGTGATTTTTATTGGAATGTATGTTAGTTGTACAGTTTTCTGTTATCTGTTATGGTTATCTGAAGGTTATTTGTTAGGTATGTGAAGACATCATTCAGTTTGAAAATACTCATTAGCCCATAGGTTGTTCTGTAAAACTCACAAGAAGGTTCTGTGATTATGTTTACATGATTTGTTCCCCCCAAACGAGCTTCATGGGCCGAATGGCCTCCTCTCGTTTGTAAATATCTTATGACAATGGTGGCTTTGCTAATTATATCAGATGGCTAGTGGATCATTCAGTAATAATTGTTTGGAACTGTACAGTGATTATTATATCAAGGAAATCAGCCATAATGTATTTCATGGTGGTAACACATTTTATGGCTTTGTCATTGCTGTATCAAAACCATGGAAGGATTTGCTGCAAATGTCTGTATTTGTGATTTCATCAAGCATTTATTCCAGTAAACAATGGAATAGGTTTCAGATCATATTTAGTTAATGGTAAATTGTCATGGGCAGGACACTGTGGGTGGCTTCATTGGATTAGGCTACCAGATCTGCTGGCTTTAATCTGTTCATGTAGCTCTTGTGTACTTATGTCATTTGTTTTGTCAGAACTATTAAAAGTTCAACACATCCTTCTGAAGTCTAAAAACACAGTAACACAATCTTTTCCAATCAAGTGTGTGTTCTGTAACATCCCTTATTCATCCTGGGATATGACCCTGTCAACATAAGTGTTGACAAGTGGTTATTAACACAAATATACATTTATATTTAAATTGCAATCATGTTGACATATACATTTTATAACAGTTAATTAGACTCCCAATGCTTGCTTCAAAGAGAAACAGGACGAATGGACATTCTTCTGTGGGATCAACTTGATCTCAGGGTTTGTTGGCATACAATAGTCTGTTATGAAAACCTCACTGTCCTCTTAACAGCTTGCAGAGGACTTACTCACACATGAATATACACACACACACGTACTTTGGCCGTCCCTGCAGGTGGAGGAAGGTCTAGACATTCAGGAAGTTTTTTTTTTTTTTTTTTTTGCAAAAGTCCAGTGGTTCTCAGTCCTGTTCCTGTTCCTGTTCCTGTTCCCCACCACCAAAATGTTTTCATTCCAACCCACACTGCCTTCAACCTGCCACATTCATTATTGGCCTATTAAAGACCATATAAGCCTGATTAAGGTGGGGTTGGAATGAAAACATTCCAGCAGGAGGGTGGGGGCACCAAGAACAGGATTGAGAATCACTTTAGTTCACTTCCACATGGTAACCATTTTAAATATTACAAGACCAATTTTCATACAAAACACAAAGTTCATCTTCTTGGTAAAGTAGGGCATTTTGGCATCAATTAAAAGAACTTTTACATTTTGCTGATAGATCACATCAGTCTATGTAATTAACTAGCATTTAACTGAGCCCTCCCCCCACCTCCTACAGAAGAGTAGGAAGGCAGATGGCCTAAAATACCCTTTAAATAACCGCTTTCCATGTAGGAATTAGTAATTAAAGGTGTTTATTAGTAACAGTGGCTAGAGAATGTTATCACATTTGCTGGCTACTTTGTTTCAAAGGGATGTACAGAAACAGTGAATAATGTATGATTCCGCAGAACGCTTCCTTCAGTGTTATTTGGGAAGGGGGCGACAATGTGGCAGGATTCCCATATTCCCTCATGTCTCTTGGCTGATTCGATATCTGTTCATCCATAGCTATTTACAAGTGCATTCCAAGTGTTTAATGATGTAGCCAGCTGTTGTTAATTAAGACAATATTTCAAAAGCTGAGGGTAGTTTGGTTGTTTCATCAATTCTAAACAAATCATTAAAAACATTTATTACTGAACACCATAATTTATCACTATATGTATGTTTTATTTGTTTATTACCAAATACTGCAATACATCACCATTTTTAAAATAACGTCACCTTCAGATAAAAATGATACATTTATATTCTCCATTGTCTTGCCGTAGACCTCTTGGTCTTCAGCAATAATGGAGCGGTTATATCCAACCCGTTCCTCTCTCAGTGGAGGTGATACTCGGATCTGACCTGTTGGAGAACTTTCTCAGCCTGGAAGCCACCACAGTGAAGAAGATCAGTTTTGAGAAAATAATAAAACACGGCATGAAACAACCACTTTAAATGAGGTGCACGGTATTTCATAAAGATTTTTTTATACTGGTAGGTGAACTGGATCCAGCACTGTATAGAGCAAGTCTGAGTGATCCTGCATCGACTTACCAATCATTAATGATCTGAAGATGAAAACCATCAGTTGAAAAACAGTGAAAAGGCAGAGCGGGATACCGGCCATGCGTGACAGGGCGCGCGGGACCCATTTCGGCTGGTGTCAAAGCACGAGAACGAGCCTGGAGGCGGAGCAGCCGCAGAGTGTCGAAACTCATTCAGTACTGCCATGGAAACCGGTAAACGCAAAAGATGGCTGGGTCTGCACAAAATAAACACTGAACTGACAGTAAACTGATGCATCGATTAAATTTCCTGACCACCGGATTGTATTTTCATGCTTCTCGCATTTGATTCTTTTTTTTTGTTTTGTTTTTCACGCCGAAGTGCAGAAATAAAGGGTATGCGAAATGATGACATATTTGCTGGCGCTGTATTTTGCGCTTATCCCACATAACCTCTATAACGTACGCATGATGACTACGTGAGAGATCGACGATGCTGTTTTATGATGAAAGTGATTGTCATGCGATAGCTGAGGATTACTTACTGTCTTGTTGCTTTTGTTTCCTCCGATCTTACTGCTTCCGTACTGCAGATAAAGGATGTCGTTCGGGCCCAGCAAGGTCCTCAGAAATGGAAAGATGCAAGCTACGATGAGCACTTGGACTCCGCTGAACCACCAGCTGTCTAATGATCATGTACTTTTTAAGAAAAGTTTTTTAAACAGGCTAACTTGTATTTAGCTAAATAGGTTTGCTAATAAAAGCTCTAGTGATTTTTGGTTTTGTTTAGCATATTTAAGAATTCCAAATAATAAGTACTTATTTTTGATTTATTATGGTGTTTTTTTATTTCGATTGTTGAGTTTCCAAGGCTATGTATCTCAGTTTTTTTTTCCTCTACTCCTAGATATTTGAAGAAAGGAGAGGCTTGCTTGGAAAATGGGTAAGAACTATACTCCCTTCACGCAATTATGTACCATAAACAGTAAAATTGCCGTTGTACTGTAAGACGTACTTGCATAGACCGTGTTCAACTGCATAATGAACAGCAACAAACTGTAATTTCACTGAGTTAAAGGATCTGCTGAAGCAGGTTCTCCAAGTCCTCTTGTCTGTGTCCCTCAGTTTGACAAGTGGACAGACTCCCAGCGGAAGCTGGTACTGCAGGATTTCTTTTGCAGATGCTCCGCAGCTCAGCTCAAGTTCCTGCGGAGGGATCTTTGCAGCCGGGTCCCAGGAGACGCCCAGGATTTTACCACCATGCTGCCCAGAGTGCTGTCCCTCTACATCTTTTCCTTTCTGGACCCGCGGAGCCTCTGCAGGTGTGCACAGGTTGGTTGGCCACCCTTGTTCCAGAAATTTGAGTAAGAAATCCTTATTCAGTTGCTAGTGACATTAGTGCCAGTTCAGTTTGGGCCAAAAATCACATAAAAGTAAGCCGGTATTGTATTGCTCTAGAGTGTTCATCAATATCTCATGAAGAATTGCGGTTAAAGATGATCTATTTTGAAATGGTAGAGGCGGCAATAGACCACTAAATGTATAATTTAGTATAGAGCTGGGAGGGAGCAGAAACATGGCAAAAAGGTGGCAAAAATGTCTCAGGGTCCCCAAGAACTGGGTTGGAAAACACTACTCTAAAGAACTGCCACCATGACCTATGGTTGTATGTCTGGCAGACGTTTTTGCTCAAGGTAGCATGCTTGTTTGTACAGCGCATAAGCATATCAAACAATACTGTAGAGTCTATTGAGACACAGTGAATACAGGAAGCACATTTTGGGCAGCGTTGATACTTATTTTACATAAGCATATCTCTCTGTGAGTTTGTAACAGCATTAAGCAATTGTGATGTTACCCCCTAGTCAATGACAGTAGTTAAACACAGAGGCAAAACTTAAGGTGTTACACAATGAAAAATAGTAGATGCAACTGTTCATGTGGAAATATGCACAGGAAATATTGGCAACAGTATACTATAGGCAACAGTGCATTTCAGTATTCACCTTATGAATGTCTCTATGTTCCCTCCTCATATCACCCACCCTGTTCTCCTTTCTACTTGAGTCGTCTTTATATCTTTGGTATCACTATTCGTAAATCTAAAACTATTAATAATAAAAAGTATTCTGATGCTGAAAATATCAAAACGATTGACTGAACTTATGTTAAAATTTAACAATATAAACTGGAGATCAAATGATTTGAAAGACAAAACTGGAATTGAAACTGCCACATGCTATTCAACACTATAAGCTGCATTTTGTCAATACATCTGTATATAAACTAGCACAAATATAAAGGAACACACACATAAGCACAGGTAATTGTGTTTACAGTATCAATTCTGTAATTCCAGTGCAGTACATATGGAAGATGACTTACCTGATAAGAACCATTTGTACTTGAGCAGGTGAGCTGGCACTGGAAGAGCCTGGCGGAGCTGGACCAGCTGTGGATGCCCAAATGCCTTCGCTTGGGCTGGTGCATAAGTTTTGCTCCCACACCTTTTGAGCAAGGTGTATGGAAGAGGCACTACATCGAAACTGTACAGGAGCTGCACATCACTAAGCCAAAGGTGACCTTCCCCCCCAGCCGAATGAGCTGACTGTAAATGAGCTGACTTATTATTTCTAGATGTGTGGCAGCTTATGCTGTAAAATCCCACCAAACAAGTTATATTAGATAGGAATTGTTTATACATGTACACCATTTACATATATTACGGGTTGGGAGATATACATCTGTCATCTGTCCTGTTTGTGTGGAGTTTGCTTATTCTCCATGTGTTTGTATAGGGCACTCCTCTTTACTCTGGCGGTCCAAAGACATGCAGTTAGGTGAATTGGTCTCTGTATATTGCCGTAGTGTGATTACTTGTATGTTGTATGTTGTGATGGACCTGTGGACTGGCCTTCCATCCTGCTGTCCCCTGCACTTCTTGGGATAAGCTCTAGGATAAT
Organism: Mormyrus proboscirostris; assembly: GCA_026779585.1. NCBI lineage: Eukaryota > Metazoa > Chordata > Actinopteri > Osteoglossiformes > Mormyridae > Mormyrus > Mormyrus proboscirostris. The sequence continues at coordinate 19,644,664 of JAODKF010000045.1, read as the reverse complement.
CAGATGATGGGTTGACAGGCAGAACATTTACATTCTTTAAAGATCTGTAGTCAAAATGTAATGAAGGATTAAGTGTAAGTGGTCATGGGAGGTGGACTTCATAATAATGAGGCCCCGTCTTTCATCAGACCCCTTGCTATCAGGAGGTCGTGGTCTCAGAGATGAAGGTGATTGGCTGTCAGAGGGAGGAGTCACTGGCTGCTCACATGGGACAGGTTAGGTCGTCTGGATCTGCCCGGCGTGGGGGGAAGGGTGCTCCTGCTGAGAGGAAGGGGCTGCCCCCGTGGCGGGACTCTGACAGACACCCGACGGACACGCTGCGCTTTAACTACCTGGAGAACCTGGACCCCATCGAGCAGGCCAACCTTGCGTGAGTACACCAGGAGACATTCGCCTGCTCAACCAAGCCTACAGTATGGGGGCTGTTTGTTGTACTTCCAAACCCATTTTGGCAAAATGCACGACTCAGTCTCTGGTGACGTTTGACAGAAGTGTGTCCTAGAAAACCAGAAACCAGAAGGACTTCTTCAGTGGTCACGTTTGACAGGGATGTGATGCATATCCTAGAAATGCAGCAACCAGAAAAGCTTCCGATTGCTTCTCTTGCAGACGAGCAAAAGCTAAGAAGATTGACACTGCTACGAGACAGGAAAACGGCAGAATGAAGCCACTGAGTGACTCCAGCTACAAGCTCCGCAAAGCTAGGTCACTAGTAAGCTTGGTTCCTCACAAGGCGCTTGACTCACCTCTGAATTCTAAGGGACACAATGCACAAATCACAGGCCCATGCAGAACCCAAGGCATTATGCATGGCCAACACAGATGTGCAGAATTAAACTAGATTGTGAGAATCAAATGATGGAATTTAATCTTTCTTGCCTGCTATTAAAATGTCAATCTGGGAAAAATGAACATGAAATACTTCTCTGGTTTCCTCCTCTGAAGCTGTTCCTGTCCTCGGACCTGAACTCTCAGCAGCAGAGACAAAGCAGGCCGAAATGGGCCACAAGTGCGTCCTCGGAGTACCCGGTCACCAAGGAAACAGCAGACAAGCTGAGTCAGGTGCCCCAGTGGAATGCTGGGATACGCCCAACTCCAGTGAGGGACCCGGTACCCAGGATGAGCAAAAGAGGGCTGAAGGCATCTCTGCGTTCTCAGAGAAGTTCCCCAAGTAAGACCCGGGATCCTAATGATCATTTCTGATTGGCTAATCTGATTTAAGACTAATCCCCCAGATGGGAGGTTAAAGGCCATATGATTAGCTACACTATATCATTTCAAAACCAAGGATATTAATGTGGTATGGCCTTTGTTACTATAATAGCCACTATTCTTTTAGTAAGGCTTTCCATTAGATAGGATATCGATGGCGGGATGTGCTACCTTTCATGTTGGACATTGATGTAGGGTGATTAGACCCCTTTCTGAGCTTGTGTAGCCTACCACTTCCAATTACTGTGCCCTTACAGATCTGTCTCAGAAATATGCATGGCTTAATTAGCCAATTCCTCTAATTAATAGGGGTGTCCACATGCATTTGTCCGTGCAATGCATCTTCAGTTCTGTGGCTCCAATGAATCAATTCCAAAGATTAGATGCAAATACATTATTGTGTATAATTTCTGTAATTGCTACCATGTGGCTCTAGAGCATACATCTTGATGTGAGTACCCATTCACACTGCCTGAATGTGTAACAAAGAGCATAAGAGAGATTAATATTTGGTTTACTTTACAGCAGTACAGTTGTTGGAGGGACAGCCATAGAAGATTCCTGCCTCAAATCAGGGTTCAGCTAAGGACTGAATGTGGTCTGGATACTCCAGTACACCCTGAAACCTCATTTAACCAATAACCGTCCAGCCTCCCAGACATAGCAAATTAACAGTACCCATACTGTTAATTTGCTAAAGGAAGATGCACAGCTATCAAAATGGATCCGGAAAGAAAAAGAATGTCAGGCTTTAGGAATGCAGGTAAATATAGTTTAGCGAATTGCTCAGGGTTTTAGCAGCTGTCTGGTGGAAGGGCGCTTTATACTGTAGCAATTTTGACAGAGCCATAAGAACATAAGAAATTTACAAATGAGAGGGGGCTATCCGGCCCATCAAGCTCGTTTGGGCTTACACATCTGCCAATTCCCAAATGTTTTTTTAAAGTGACATTAAATGTTATATAATAATAATAAAAACCTGCCATGATCTTATTTCATCATAAAACAATTTGAAATAGACTTGCTACCAGTCCTTAAACAGCAAATTAAAAAGCAGAGCCCTCAAAAGAGACCACTCATAATTCTAGTAGCATTATGATGCGATTTGAGAATTGCCGTGCTGAGCTTGGCGAGCCATCATCCCATGAATTTTGGTGGACTTACTGGAACTGCCAAATGATTCATTGATTAGTGTTTAGTCACTGCTTTCTGGGTACTTCAAAAACTGGTGAGCATTTAAAAAAAGAAAAGGCGGCAAGTTGTGTATACTGTTGTGCTTTAGAAGACTGATTCCGATGTCATACTTCCTCCAGGCTGTAAGTGGCAGGCAGAAGCAGCCACAGGATGTCTGCTATAAGAACACAGGCTACAGCTCCTAAGCAACCACACTTGCTGTGTGCCAGACTTCCCGAAACACCTTAGCAGCTAATCAGGTCACCTGTGCATTTTTTACTAAACCACAGGCTTATTCCTGTAGAATTCACCTAAAGGAAACCAGAGTGAATACAAAACAGTATCAAATGTTTGGTGTGAGAAACTAAAACTGTGAGAATCCAAGTCAAAATATTAAAGTATGTGTGCTAATGGTTTTGATTACATTATGAATTGAACAGTGTTAACATGGGGAGGTGCAGTATTGAGGTACCTTAAAGCTCCATACTGGCACAGGGCTTCCCTTCAAACCATGACATTCAGGGCAGTTTTTAATGAATCTGCACAGAACCATTAAAAGGATACTTTGCCTTTAAGAGCAGAGAGGACATGTAGGTATCTGGATGAAGTTTCAGGAGCAGAACTGACAAATGTTGGTTGTATTACAGGCCTACATTTACCCACATCCCATCTTACCAGCTGTTTCAGCACTTTTCGTTCTTGTGGTCTGTGATGACTTACCGAAAAAGGGGGAAACATCTTAAAAAAAAAAAAAAAAAAAAAAAAATCCCCCATCTATAGAGATTAAAACTACATAAGGGTTTGGCGAAATCGTAAGGTTTATTTTTAATGCACCAAAGTGTTTCTGCAATACCAAACTGCAAATGTTCTATAAATCCATTTAAAATGCAGTCCCATGAAGAACATACACAAAAAGCAGACCAATGGCCAAACTGATAAAACAGATCATAGAACCGCCACACAATCTGCTGTATACTGTGCCGAAGTGTCAAGATGAGAGAAGAGTCAAGTGCCCTTGGACTACCCCCCAGAAACTGCCATATACAAAGCTAGTTACTCAGCAACTGGAAGCATACATTCACAAAAATGATCCCACCTGCCGGGCTATCCCTTCCACCGTCAGGGGATTCCATGTGCGACAGACAGACCGGAAAAACTAAGGTCTTCTGCAGTCTACCTGTGCTCATCTTGCTTTCACAATCTTGGCTCAGCATCATGGGGCGCACAGCTGAACCCTGGTAAACCTCTGTTCATTCATTCACTCATTCAAAGAAGAAAAAAAAAAAAACTCCACAATGCTCAAAGATGAAAACCTCACTGTAAACTGAAAAAACTTAAGCTTGGGAGCTGGTCTGCTCATACACTGCTGTCTGAGGGTTGCGAGATCCTCACTTGGAGACTCAGAGGCGACTGCACAAATTACAGCCAGCGAACCATCACGCAGGAGGGCAAAAACGTTTGCAAACGGCTGATAATACTGACTTAGAATAGTGCTGGGCTTTCTTATAACAAAAGCTGAGATCTACACTGGGGAGGGGAGGAGGGGATCCTGAAGGCTTGACACTGCAGCAGCTGCTGGGACCGGTCACCCCCCCCACCATGCACCAGTGCCGTCAATGCCACAGTGTCCCATCATCCTCTACACGGGGGTCCAATACTGCTGCCGTGGGGGCAGAATACAGAGGGTCCTGTTGCCAGGCAGGTCAATCCTGCGTGGCTCCACTACGACGACACAGTGACTGGGTTCAGGCAACCGTTGCGGTTGTAGAACTTGTTGAAAGCTTCCTCCATAACCGAGGCCAGTTTCATCTGATCACCCTATAGTTGGTGGAACAAATAAGAATTACTATGCTAGCAGGAGTATGGCCAGTAGGCAGGGCAATCATCCCAAAGCACAACATCAGCCAGCCAGTTACTTGGTCAGTTTGTGCATTAGCTTCCCCTGCTAAACATGAAACTGTAATACTGTCCAATCATAATCAAGGTAACAGCATCTAGATGGATAGTTATTTCCAAAGTTTCCAGGATGTGTTTTATCTTAAGGACACCAGGTAATGTAGGACAGTGTTTCTCAAACCAGTCCTCTGGGACCCGACAGACCACATTTTTTCCCCTCCCAGCTCCCAGGGAATTGGGAGAGAGCAAAACCTTGGACCGTCTGGGGGGGGGGGGGGTGGGGGGTCCCAAAGGACTGGCTTGAGAATCACTGATGTAAGGTATTGAAAAACTACAGTTCTGAAGCAGCCTTAAAGTGCTCAGGATTGTGTTTAGAAATTTGAAAACCAAATCTAAATCATTTTAAATGCATTTGATCATGCCCGTCAAACAAGGTGATGAACATACATCAAAAGGAAAAGCAACATTATGACAGCAACAAACACATAGCATCCTGGCTTTAAACTCAGTAGTGCAGACCTGTTTGGAGTCCTTACCTCACTGATGAATCCCAGCTGAACTAGTTCCACTGCCAGCTCCTGAACATTCTCATCTAAAAACAGGAGACACCACACTGTTACCCGAGCAAGCTCAAAGCTGAGAGAGGACAAACAGAAGGCAATGCACATGCATTAGAGGTGTGCAACAATAATGGTCCAATACTAAGAACAGAAGTACAGAGGATGGTAAAAATCCCCGGATGTTGTTCTTGCCCCAACCCAAGGGTGCTTT
>JAODKF010000045.1:19621689-19639512 GCA_026779585.1 Mormyrus proboscirostris | reverse complement strand
TTCTTCCCCCCCCCCCTCCAACTGATCATTTTAATAATTTGCCCAATTCCATGCTGATCTGTAAAATTTAAGGATCAGTCTTGTAGGCTAATATGTATTCTTTCCATAGGAGGCATATTTTGCCTGCAGGCCATTATGGAACATCACATAATATTATTCGTATGTTATTTTGATCCGAAAATAATTTTAAATGGATAATAAAGTTTTATATTTTTATAATGTTAAAATAAACATGTTTTTGTTTAGAAATTGTTCTAGAGGTATGCAATAAAAGTTTGCACCATTACAGGTATTTGTAGCTTCATTTACTTAGAGGTATGCAACAGCTTTTCCTGAACATCCCATGTACACGAGGATTATGGTGTTAAGTTATAAACCTACATAACTATTTAACAAGACATCGCCAGGATGGGCTGGTGCCAACCCTTCGGGCGGAGCATGCATATGGACATTTTCTTCATGCCAAAAGAATTACAAACTATTTTATGTTTTGGCACATATCTAACTTAGTTTTTCTGAAACATGGCATGTAGATTTCAGACTTATACATTTTTATTTTCAACTATTCTCTTCAGTGTTTTTTGTGCTTTCAAAGCAACAGGTTTATGTTTAAGGAACTATTCCCCTATGTTCCTCAAATAAAAAGATTTTAGTATACAAGACTCTGGCCTTTAGTGGTTTTCACGATTTGAAAATATAAAAATGTACCTACTTGGTAATAAATCACAGCTGAGGTGTCTATTCAACTTGTCCTCCAGTTTCAGTAATAATGTAAGCTGCAAACAGCAAGTAGGGCAAAGTCAAGACCAGAATTTCCCAATTGAGAGAGACTTTCCATGCAGGAAGGAGTCAGTAATGAACAATAAAAAACTTCAGATCTAGTACAACAGAAGCCATTTGACAGCAAATCATGATTCTGGAACAATTGGTATATAACTACATGTAGAAACTTACGTGATGCTTGGCTCCTTCCTCTACTGTTTCAATATTGCACTGCATTTGAAGTACCTATGAAAGCGTTTATAGAGTTACACATTCTAATTTAAGTTTAGATACCTTATAAAATGTTGCTAAACCTATGTTGTTAAAGTTAATTTCCATTTATACATTTCTATTTCTGATCAGAGACCTCTAGAAACATTGACAAAGACCAAATGCTGACTGCAGTGCAGACAGTTGATTATCCCACTCGCATGTTCAGTTTTGACTTGATCTCCTTAGCTCTCACCTTCCTCGTCTCTAGCTCTGCAGGCTCTGGGGTGGGGGTCTTGACCGAGGGGGGTATGATGGGAGACTTTATGGCTTCCTGCTGAGGCTGCTGAGAGCAGGGCATCCCAAATGCTGTCAGGGGGTAGATCCCATTTCTGTAGGAAATAGATGACAATGTGTCGATTCAGGAGTGGATTGTCTGCTGCCATCTAGTGGCTATACACCAAAGTTTACTGGACGCTAGATATACCGAGTACTCACCTCACATCCTCTAAGAACTTATCCAGCTCTAGAGCAGGAAACTGTGAAAGCCTGAGGACAGCAGACCAATGCATAAACAGGTACATTCAAAAGCAATGGAGCACTGATAAGAACCAGGCTATGTAAGTCTATAGATAATCTTTGTTTTATCCTATGCTGAATATCCACGCGCCGCTAATTAAAGATTCTCTATTACAAAAATTACAGCAATCCAAATGTACTCTAAAAACATTTAGAAACCTAATTTGCAGAAATGAGTTTGATGCTTACTTCAGCTGCACCCCCTCCTTGCACTCAACTATGACTTGGTTCGGGTCCATGTTCTTCGTAATCTCCTCCAAAGCATTTTCAGCGATCATATCTACAGAGACCATAAAGGGCAGAAGACATTTCATGGGAGACGTGGCCAGAAATTGTGGGAATATAGGTTGAGTCAGCATGACTGTGTTGGTATCTGGGCTACCAGTTCACTCACGTTGGTGACTGACGATGCAGTGGGCGGCCAGCAGCTTCAGCTGGGGCACCTCAAAGAGGGCCTGGTGGAACAGCAGATCCTTGGCTGTGGGCCTTTTCAGGGGATCTGCTTCTAAACACTTCTGAATAAACTCCTGCAACACAAGCACACAGGCATCACAGACACACCCCCAGGAGCACTACCGAAACAGTCATACCTTGACAAATCAAACCCACAAGTACCTCAAAAAGTAATGAACCTGGCATTTAAAATAGAAGTAAAACACTTCTTTGAACGCCCTGCCAGTAATAAAATCACACAAAATTACCGGACAAGGTAGATTATGAACCAGTTGAGCATAAAGAGCCACAGTCTGTTCATCTGGTTGGTAGAAACAAAATCTTGGTCTTGAATTATAGCTTCCAGACCCGAAATGCCCAGCAATGATTAGCTGTCCCTTTACCACCTTGATTTTAGCAGAGAAAGAAAGCTCACCCGTTGCAAAGGGTCCTCCAGGGACTGAATAGCACTATTAATAGCTTCTTGTGATACATAAGATGAGTCTCCATTGCTCTGGATCTCAAGCACAGCCATCTACAAAACAAGGCCCAATGTCAGACTCAGGACTCCATCTGTCCTGCTAGCACACATCTGCTTGCAAGCTCCACCAGGGTTTTTCCATTTTTAACACCAATCCCTTTATACAGAACAACAGATCTATTGATCTGACAGAGAACTTTTCCATTGTGATCACAGACTACATTTCTATTAAACTCCAACAACTGACCAGATATTGCCTAACTTAGATTAGTGTTAAATGGTATTACTTCTCACCTCTAACGCGCACATTCCAAAGGAATAAATATCAACTGCTGTAGTCACATCAGCTACAGCTAGAGAGAGGGAAATAATTTGAGCTGAAAAACAAATTGCAATATATTTTGACATTCAGTTTCTCTTTGAATTTATTCAAAATTAACTGTACCTCCATATTCAGGTGCAAAAAAGTGCAAGTTCTTCTGCTCTTCACGGCAGGTTTTCACATGATTGTTGATTGTGTCTGGTGCCACTGCAAGGGGTGCAGAAGATGAAAAGCCAGTGGCAGAGAGGAACCGCTATTGGCGTGCAGTGACGACACCGATCTGCTACTCTCATCCCATGTCCAGGCTTGCAGGAAAACTCACCTGATCCGATTTTGATCAGCCCGTTGTGTTGGATGAAGATGGTGTCACAGGTAAGGTTACCATGTATAATCGGTGGGTCACATGAGTGGAGGTAACTAAAACCAAAAGATAAAGGTTTGGGTCACGACCATCATCATCATTATCACCATCTTGATAAACATTAAATATTCTTGGCAGGCCAGGGCAGCTTTTATGAAGAACAGAAAACAATTTATTTACACCAAACCATTCCACATCAAGGAGGGCAAAACAAGGTCCATATATGAACATGACAATAGCACACATGGTGTATTAAAATTAACCCTCAGCTGCGGTCACCTGGATCTTTATGCTCTTTAATAAACAGAATGTCAGGGCAGGAGGGGGAGGAGTAACCACCATGCAAGTCATGTTCCCCTTGGCTCACTCTGTTGACATTAAAAGGTCCTCAGACGGGTGACACCGACGCCAGTGTGTCTGCAGTGCGTGGGACTGACCTGAGAGCAGACAGGATCTGAGTGCACCATCGCTTCCAGGCCTGAAAAGAGCACAGTACAGAAACGCAGTGTCAACGCTGTGCAAAATGCCATTACTAGACAAAATGTGAAGCCTCAAAAGAAATAATATAAAGCAAAAGGATGGAGATCTATGTCCTAATTCATAATACACGTATTTATATGTCAGAGTCTTCTGTCCAAAATGACAGAGCCGGCAATCAGCAAGCAGGGTAAACCAATTGCCAAAGTGATTGGGATTAAGGGTCTTGCTCAAGAGCCGAATGATGATACATTGTTGACGGCCAAGGAACTTGAAGCCATGACCTTTCAGATATGGTCATAGAGCTCCAACCCTGAACTACACACCACCCCGTCATTCAAGACTACAGGAAGACACTTAAGCCACAGTCAGTATAGAAAACTTGTCACACAGCATACCTTTTCATTCATGGTTTTGTGGTTTTTCTTAGTCTTCTTGAGAAACTGCTTCAAGCTTCCGGAAGACATGTATTCTGTGATGAAAATCACCTAAGCAGGGAAATGTGTAGACAATTTTTTTTTTTATTAAGAAAACAAGACCAACTGCTTAAAACAAACAAACAAACAAACAAACAAACAAACAATCTCTTGCCTTTTAAATTATTTTCATTGACTACTCACCCGAGCCCTGTTCTCCTTTGTGTCTGCCCAGTATTTATGAAACTTCACTATATTAAGATGCTCCAGCTGGATAAGGTTGTCAAACACCGCTTTAACCTTCTCCTGTTCAGAGAAAGTGAAGCTTACCATGTGCAATTAGTTCATTATTCTCCCAAAATGTCATCTTACTGCATTGTGCAGAAAATAAAGTATAGTGAAACAACTATTTTAAAAGTATCAGCATAAGAAAAAGACATTCAAAATTTCAGATCATTAAATTTCTTCACTAATGCTAAACCTTGATGGCATTTGTTATACATGACCCTTATTTGGAGAAAGTCTCCATTAACTGTTTGTTGGCTGACCGAATGGTTCTTGTGTTACTGGGTATTTAATAATTTATGCTAAAATTACATGCAGCAAAAGCAAACTTGAAGGAAGTCAGCGTCACTACAGGCACTGTACACAGCACACATCCGCTGGGCTTTTTAAAACGCCTCAGCATTTTGTAAAACCGGCATCGTCCTCCAGGCTTGTGCTAATAGCCTTCACTTCCTGCTTATGCATAAATCGGTTTCCCCCTTCGTCCCATGACTAATTACAGAAGTCTTAGTCTCCATGAGAAGAATGAGCCATTTTGTTACCTAAACTAATCCGGCAGAAGGTGCTTCCCCATTAAATGAGGCCAAAAGCGAGTTCACCAGCAAATTCTGAAAGTAAGCCCTTCATGCAGGTCACAGGAAGCATGCCTGTGCCACAGACGACTCAGGGTACGGTTCGCTGCTGGCAACGTCACAGCACGTGCTCATGAACAACCTTGCAGGTCACCAACTGCCTTTTGGGACAAAGAGTGCTGAGTAGATGGTGCTGCGACATGCCAACTACACATATGGCAGAAAAACTTCTTAAGTAGCTCCATTTTTGCTTGAAATGGCATTTTGAGACAAGCTTGAATCATCAGGTTTGAACTAAAGCTCAGGAATTACTGGGAAAAACACCTTTGAGTGACAGGAGTTACACACTAACTATGACTCACAGAAATGATATTGTCCAACACTGGAACCCAGAGGGCAACCTGCGGAAACCGGTCAGAGTGCTATACTGCAAAAACACCTTGAAGCAAGGTGCATTTTCAACTCCTACCACACACAGACCGGCTAATATTTTGGGAGTTTACACACATTCATTGCCGCAAGAAAAAAAGAAAAAGTATGCTTCGCTCCTTAATGTCACCACATAAAAATACAACAGCAATGCCGTTTATAACTTGCATCAGCAACTGACCCTGGTTTAGAGAGCTCCCTAAAGCAGCATGGCAGTTTAAAGCTCTGTTCACAAAATTCACAGAAGGTAAAGGCATCCCTTCAGGAAAGCATCAACTTGCTTGTAAATGTTGTTAACTGGGGTACCATATAGAGTTGAGGCTGGGGTTGGAAGCATCAGATGCTTAGCACTTTATGGGCAGTGTTTCCATTAGGGAAAAACGCTGTACATGGAGATACCCAGGTTTTGCTGGTTAAAGCTCAAAGATATTGGGGGTTTCTCCACCGCACCAGGTACCGTACTTTCAGTACTTCCAAGTACAGAAAGTACGGTACTTCTTTCGTGTTGGTTTTCCACTGGCATAAAAAATGGTACTGGCGCCAAATGACATCATCAGTAACCGACCCTGACTGGCATAGTCACAAAGCGCAGCTTCATATTTTAATTAAAAAAAAAAACAGCCCAAAATTAAAACTAACAGTTTAGGCTGGAAAATGCAGTTTATTGGTTATGTCAACTTTTATCACAGTATAAGATTCAGCAATATCCGAATTGCATGAATGCTGCCCTCATTTATGTTTACGTAGGTACACTTGCTTTGGCCAAGCCGATCAAAGCAGTAAGAATAAGCTTACTGCTAATTCATTCCTTTGAAAGCAAACAAATTATTTAATTATGTTTTTTGATTTTCAAGCAGCATTGCAAGGTGTTTTGCGTGTGCCCCATTTCTTCCAAGCGGCTTGGTTTTACGATGTTCCGGGCAATTCAGTTTCCCTATGTTTCCCCTAATATTAAAGCAAAGAGGTATGTGAAATGTCTGAAAATCACTCAGGTACATTATTACATGTGAATACAGTATTGTTATTAGTACCGAAGCTCAGAGTTGCTGTGTACCTGTTTTAACAGGTGGGAACCAAATATCCTGGATGTCAGGAAATAATGTTTCTCCTAATATTTAGGCAAAGATTTATGTGAGATGCCTGACAATCACTCAGGTACATTATTACATGTGAATACAGTAGATCATCACGCATAATATAGTCTTATAAGCAATTCTATACCATTTTCATCAAGAGATATCTCTAACCAGTGAATTAAATAACTTCATTTATTATGTGTTTCCTTGTTTGTCCATCCTTCCATTTTACTTTTTTTTATATTTTTGTTCCTACTGGTTTTTATTTAGTGTCTTGCTGTTCGCTGTGTTTCAAAAGATCGCGGTTGTATTTTGTGTTTCAGAGGCAGGCTATTTGCATAACCAATCAACAGCCAATATGTTTGCAAGTCCCACCCCAAAGTACCAAAGAAGTACCCCAACTGGTTTGGCACTTTTGGTACTGGTACTCGACCGGATGTCAATGGAAAAGCGAAAGTACCGAAAGTACCGTACTTTGTGTGGTGGAAAAGCGCCCATGGAGTCCTTAACAGAACCCAGAACCTTCTACACAAGTCAGCGACAGCAACGTCAATGCAGACTCTGGACTAAACTGTTGTTTTTAATTCTTCGTTTTCTACAACCTGGACTTCCTTCTTCCTGCTATGTAAATGAATCCCAAAGACTGTGGCACTGTTCCACCCCCTGCCCCTCCCTGAATTTCACCATTTTACCTGTACAAAGACTGCTTATTCTACAAAACCTGACAGAAGTCGTCTGTCTGCCTTGATAAACCAACACAAGGCTCCTGATGTCCTCTAAGCCAGTTTTCCTCAAACCAGTCCTCGGGGACCCCCAAATGGTGCACGTTTTTGCTCTCCCTCAACACTCAGGGAATTGAAACAGACCAAAAGCGTGGACCATCTGGTGGCCCCTGAGCATTAGTTTGAGAAAGACTGCACTAAGCACCACACCAAACTAAGACTGTCCCTTGATCGAGCATTCAAATCAAATTTAGATAAAGCAGAAGACCATTTTATTTTTAGACCATGCCAGTCAGACCGCAGCAGCCTTGTCTTGACAATAAGTAAACAAACCAAATGGCCTCGGTACAAGTTTAGAAAGCAGAGAGCTTTGTGAGAGTGTTAGACTGCCTTTAAACGCCACAGTGAGCAGTGACAGTGCTGTGCTTCCTACCTCCTGCAGTTTGAAGTTCTTCCTCTCAGAGAACATGACCTCATTCCACACCACCTCTACGCCCTCCTCCGTGTCCATGGCCAGGTAGGCATTGTCGATCCCAGGCACGTTGCGCTGGTGCACCTGGAGGTGGACACACTTCAGTGAACCAAAAGCTGTGTAGACTGCACTTTACCAGCTGCAGAAATGACACTTTGAACTAATACAGAACTGAGGCTATGAATAATGTGCCACAATTGCCAATGTAGGAAAAACACTGCATTAGATAACTACTTACATTTATATTTCTTTAGCAGACACTTTTATCCAAAGTGACATACGAATAAGAAAGCAGAGAAAGAGAGCCAGCTAGAACCTGGAGCAACTTACTTGCTTGAAGAGCCCTACAGTTAAATCACTCAACTCTGGAATTCTAACCAGCAACCTTCCAATAAGCACTGCTTCTTAACCCACTTAGCCACACATCACCCCTAACAACTAAATGGTTCCCCTAACAACTAAATGGCACACCTCCTCTCTGCGTTTCTGCCAGCGGCCGCACGGGCTCTCCTCCAGGATCTCAGACTCGTCTTCACTCTCCTCTTCCTCATCCTCAGTCGCAGCAGCGGGGGGGCCAGAGGCCACGGCAGAGACGGGAGGAGACACAGAGACTCCCTGAGCACCCGGAGTGGATGCTGTGGAGTCAGGCTTGCCGTCCAGGCCCGGAGTCGGCTTCCCGTCTCCTTGCGACATCTCTCCCGGTCTGGACTATCCTCCCAGAGTCACACAAAATGCCGTCCGTACTGGAGACCTGGAACCAGCAAAAATGGAACAGGAAAGTACCATGCATCCATTTAACAAACCGAATACTACATGTATATCACTGTGCATGCATGTGTGCGTATTAAGGGGGGTGGGGGGATTATGAGTTTACAAATAAACCACACACAACTTAAGCACTCATCAAAACTTTGCACAGAACCAAGATTGTATCATTCATATTGTATAAGGCAGTCTTATCCGTATGTTTCATTTCACTTATTTTCAGCTTAAATAACGTACCCCAAAATGGATACATTTGCTTTTAACCACAGCTTTTTACAGCTCTTTGCCGCGACGACTACTGCTAAAAAAAGGAATACAAGATCACTGCAACAATTTCCTGCCCTTTGTCGACCCAGTCGGGTACTATTATAAATCCTTTTTCTAGCAGTCGGAAGGGATCTTGCCGCAGTCGCAATAACCTTAAGCAAAGTCCTTCTCCTGAAGTGATCCAACATGTGAACAAATGGGTGAAAATGTTAAACGCCTTTGACACAGAATTCTAGCGTCAAAACTTAACTTGTTAAAACTTTCTTTTAAAGGTACGCAGCCTAGTCTGTCTACCAGCTCGTTTGATGTGACCTATATTATGAACACAACTTTGTTACCTTCAGTTACTACAATGGACTGTTTTCCGCACATAGTTGCCTTTCACAGTTTAGCGCGACCGGCCACTCGGCGCCGCCAACCTGCAGTCTCTATCCCCCGTCATCACACTCACTCGGCTAGCTTAGCTAACGCATTAGCATCGGCACCGTAGCTCACCAGAAGCAACTTGTTACTTAAGGTGGGTACCGATATCAACACCTAGGCGCGAAGCGACTCCGACAGATGCTTGATTTTACTTCATCCTATTATATACCGGCCCCATCGCATTACACCGATAGATGTGGGGGGCCTGGGCTGGGCAGCCCTTGCCCGCAGCTGAATGGTCTTTTCTGCCGTAGGACTCGACTGAAGCCACACTGGGCAAATCATTACCTTACAGGGAAATCCTTCAACGAGGTCCGGGGTCTATTATTTTTGTATCTTCTTCGCTCCTGACGCCGGCTGGATCCAGGTTTCCCACGGAGAAGTGTGACGGAACACCGCTGTCAATCAAACTGATCGTATGGCCCGACGGACGAGCTGACGGCCAACCAGGCAAGCAAGCAGCTAAATTGAGTTAAAACGCACTTCCAGGAAGTTTGACGGAGGCTGCCTTTCCCTCGTTGGCTATGTCCAGGTCACCTGACCGTGCTCGCGCACAGATTAAAAAAAAAGTTTACGAAATTAAACTCTCCGCTCGCCAACTAGCCTTGTCAATCATTACGGTTGTCCGGGCGACACTCCGTATTTAAATTCAGGCTGACCGTTAGCTAGCAAGCAAGACTGCCGTTCTAGTCGTCCGTTAGCACCACTTGTAATAAACTTATCACTAGTTTAAACCTGTACGTGCTCACAGCAGAATTTCAGCGCGGACGAACGCGCTAAAGTCATTCTTACAACCGATTATATGCCGACAGAACACGTTTTACACTATCATCTACTGAGCCTTACAATGGCGACCGCTAAATGAACACAGGGGCGCCATTCAGTAACTTCGCTAGAGTCTGAGTTTTTAATTCGACCAATCAAATTCCCGATTTCTTGAACTCCGAAGTTGTGATTGGCGTAAGACCAATTTCATTGGTCCAAAAACTTAAAGAAACTACAAACCGGCAGAAGACAGAAGCTGCACTGGTCACTTCCTGCTCCAAAAAACTGATTCATTATCAGCGTACCTTTTTCCCACTAGTGAAACACACAACTGTGATGATGATTATACTGATCCAGCGTCAGTTTCTAATATCTGATAAGTAAAATGTAAAAACTTACGTGTAGCTGTCAAAATGTATGTTTCTGTCCACGAATAAATGCTGTGTAATTAAGCAGGATTTTTCAGTTAGCTGGATTAATTTAAGATGGAAGTAATCGTCGTCCGATAAAAGTTTAATAATAATGACACTTATTTTGAAATGATCTTTCCACCTACCCCATCTTGTTCCTCATGACACACAAGTACAGTGCTGCCAACTTAGGTCAGCTGGCTGATGTGAGATTTTCAATTCAAGACAAGTCTGCACACACATGCACTCAAATTTACATGTATGCAACAGTTTTATTACCAAATAGTCTGTAGGGGTTTGCAAACTGCCCCAGTGGTTTTGATGTAGGTAATTTTAGGTTTATAATAGAATAGTATAGATTTGCCATAAGATTTCTTGCGTGAGAGTCTGAAAATGTGAGTTAGCAGCAGTGCATGTAGGTGAGAGCAAACTTGGCAGTGAAGGGCAGCCGCTTGCAGCAACATCCATGGAGCTGGGGGTTATGGGCCTTGCTCAAGGGCCCACAGACGTGAGTACACTGCTGAAGCTAGGCTCAAGCTTACAACCTTTTGATCATAGGCTGGTAGGTAAAGAGCCATGGGCGCAATTAGGTCAGATCACTCAGGCTATAGTGATCTAAAAGTCAAGTTCCAGGTAAACTTAACGTACCCCTTGATCATTTCAACAGCTAGAAACTGCTCTGCTAAAGACCATTCCTATTCGACAGCCGTGACTTCTAGTTTAAGTTAACCCAGCTAACTGAGAAACCCTGCTTTGTGGAACACCCCTCTGGATGCTGGGTATGTTCTGCCTTATGACATGGATTTGTGCCCTACTGTATGAGTCATGCTCCTTGAGGCATTATCAAGAATAGCTGTCCTTAAAAATGATCAATGCAGAATCACGTGCTTGCTTCGTTTTTACCCACTAGCTCAAAAAGAGACATAATGAGTTTTGTCAGTATTATTTTTTGGCTTTAACTGCAGAACACGGAGTCAAGCAGACCTTCTGACTGTATTCCAAAAAAAATCATCATTTGTACTTACTTCTGGGGAAAATGTTCCTTCGGGGCAATGATGTCACTACCAACTGTAACTACAATTGATATACTCTCTGTGTTACACACTGTAAAGATTAATACAATAGAATAGTGTTTCTCAATCTGGTCCTCGGGGATCCACCACTGTAGTAAAATAATAGGGAAACTGAAAACAACCATTCATACATTTGCAGTATTGTATTTTCCTTTTCTTACAATCATAATTAAAAAATGTTTAGAATGACCAGGAGACAAGAGGACTTGAATCAGCATTTAATTGATTTATTAGACAGCTGGATGAGAGCTGACCAGAAATTCACCGTCATCTGTAATCACGAACCTCCTTTGTCAAGTATAAATAGTTTTTCTCCATTCAAAAGTAAATCATGAATATATAATGAGACATAAACACCAGCTACACAAGCACTGTATGCTTGTTCAAGGAATCTGGTTTAGAAAAATCATCTGGTCTGTGTGCAGAATGCATGTCAAGATTGATGATTTTATTTCCACTTGTATTTATTTTTCTTTGATATTTGTGTCCATTGCTAGGCAATTAAATCTGATTTAATCACCCTGAAATCTGAGGGGTTCGATTAGCAAGCGTGTTTTTAGGATTGAGTGGCAATGTGTGTATTTTACTCACTTTTCTCTGTATTTGGCCGTTGAACAGAGGTATGCTAGAAAAATGCGAATATGGTGGTATGTTAATATTAGCATTCCCATAATGCAGGACAACCGAGAGCTTGTACCTGAAAACCAGAATTGTGGCACTTTTCTCAGCAGCTGCAGACTAAACAGACTGTCCAAGAAAAAAAAAAGCCAAAATGCATGAGAGCACAGGCAGGGGATCCACCACCAATGAAAATTATTTCCAGTCATGCTCTTCTGCCCCAGGAGAGCCAGATGTCATGATTATCTGAGATTGTTTTGGCTGCAGATGGACAGAATGCGTGCAGCGAGCGTAATATTTAGCTGCAACGCAGGTCGCCTGAGGCCACAACACGCAACAGGGTGTATAAATACACTATGTTTTACATGCTTGCAATGTATGAAAAATGCAAGGAAAACCCCCATGTTCATAAATCATAAAAGCGAGGCCTTTGGCAGAGAGCACCTCCGTAATTCTTACTAGCCTGATAAACGTGTTTCAGCAGGGCCCTGGCCTGCTATGAACATTCAATAAAAAAGACGACGCTTGCCAGATTTTACAGTTATGACATATTTTAGTGTTTAAACATATTTAAAATCTCAGAGCCCTATGTACATCATAGCTTTGATGGCTTTAAATGTTAACACGACTGTAGGCAATTGGACAGACAAAACAATTCTTGTAAATAACAACTAAATACAAGAAATTCTACTATCTATTGATAGACGGAATGGTAATGGACATTAATTGCGCATAAACGTGCAAATGTATTTTATGCATCTTTCTGTACCACGTCATTAGGACACTGTAATGAATCAACAGGCCGTTTTCAGATGCAGCTGTAAAACTGACAAGCATGAAATATCAATAAATGGGCAATTATTTTAATCCATCGCCTCTGTTTTCTTCATGACATACATGTTAGAATATCTCCTTGTTACAGTATTTCCTCAAAGCTAGAAACTGCAGTCCAGTTATCCGACTGTTATGTAGTTATATTTGAAGCGCTCGTAACAGGAAAAGAGGAAAATCAATTCACATGTTTTGCTCACTCTCCAACCACAATTCTTCATAAAAGGATGAGGAAGAAAATGAAGAAAAAAAGGTCTCATTATTTCTTCTTTACAAATTATATACCAAATTAGCGATTTTCCCTGTGGCGTGGTTAAGTACAAATCTGTCATCAATAAAAGTCATTAAAATAAAACAAGAAATAACAAAAAGCCGTGATGATTAAACTTACCTAAAATACAGTTAATACTGCCACTTGATACAAAAATGAAATTCAGATATATTGAAAAAAATTGGCTTTTCTGCAATAAACAAACCATCATGAAGGACCTCAAGCAATTGTCCAATTGTTCCCTCTAAAAGGCACTACTTTGCATATTAATAAAGGTCTCTTGCTGTCTCAGTTATCTGGTAAATCACACCCCATTCCATGATACGTCCTTGAGAGTTTCTTTGTACACCTCCAGGTGCTTGGCGAATCAGAGGCCTGGAAAGTCGTCTCCAAGGGTACACGCTGCCAGCCTCTGAAGCTGGGCTTGACAGCACCAGTATGTGATGTTCTTTTGGGGAGGTGGAGTGACCACTTGAGTCTAATTTCACATTCACATGGAGTTCTGCTACAAGTTTGTGTCTGTAAACATGGTGTGCTCCTTCCTCACTGTACTGAAGCCTTTGATAGTTTCCACAAACACCTCGTCTTCCATAAACTGAAACACCATTGAAAAGATGATCAAAGTTATGCTATGGTAAAAATGTACATCCATTTTCTATACCCACTTGTTCTATGCAAGGTTGCGGGGGTCTGGAGCCGATCCCAGGAGCTACAGGCACAAGGCAGGGAACAACCCAGGATGGGGCGCCAACCCATCGCAGCACACTCATACCATTCACATGCACATTCACACCTATGGGCAATTTGGCAACTTCAGTTCACCGTAGCATATTTTTGGACTGGATTGGTGGAGCAAACCTGAGAACCTGGAACAAACTCCCCAATGGCACAGGGAGAACATGCAAGCTCCACTTATATAGAGCCAGGATGGAGACACTGTGTCGGGCCTGGAAAAACTACTCACCCTAATTCATTATTATACACCAAGACATGAAGTTTAACTAAGGCCAGCTTGTTAGCCTCTAACATAACAGTGTCTCACCATGCCGCTGTCATAGCCGTGCACCATTGTGTCCCACAGCCCATCATCCATCAGTGACTTCTTGTCATGAGTGTCAAGGAGCTGGCTGATGCTCCGGTGCAGGGAATTCTGGGAAGGGCCGTGGGCCACCTGACTCTGGCTGGATATGTGGAGCACAGAGATGCCCTGTGCGGGGAGATCCTCATCACCAGGGATGCTGCTATCCACAACTTTGCTGTCTATCACCCCCTAAAATGGAAGATGGAACAAGGGGATCGCAAGAACGGAACACATACTCACCACAATGGAACAAGAGATGAAACCATCACCCCAACACAGTTGAACAAAAAAGGAACACACACTCACCACAATGGAACAAGACATGGAACCCTCGCCCCTAATATAATGAAACAGTAACTAGAACACACATGCAATTATACTGGAGCAAAAAATGGAATTCTCATTCCAAGATAGTGGAACAAAAAGCTCAACACAAACTTAATCATAATGGAAAAAGTGATGGTACTCTCACCCCAATGTAGAAGAATAAGAATCAGAAGAAAGTGGAGCAACATTATAACAAAGATCTTGAGTTTTTGAGAATTGAAATTGCACTCTAAAATTCAATGAACAGACAAAATGTCTCTAAATGCTGTTTGATGTTTGCTTCCTCATTTCCACATTGCTTATCTACACAGGCCATTAATTGCCTGTAAGACCTATTTCTAATCTGTCCCTAATAGGAACTTTGAGTTTACATACAATACATAGAAATCACTTTTTAAAGGTAATTAGTGGGTTAATATTTAACACTTGATAAGATAAATTGTGATATAAAACCATAAACTCCCTGCAAAACTCCGGCAAAGAGAGGAAAAGCAGAAAATGAGACTAAAGCAGAGTGTAGTATGAGCTGAGAGTAAGTGATTAAGGTTTCCCATGCATGCGTACCTCCAGGTGCATTGTAAAGCCTTTCAGAGTAACGCTGCTTGAAGAGCTGGTGGTGTCTGGGACCGTGTCGAACTGAACATGCAGAAAAAAAATCACCAAAAGGTTTTCAGACTCCCACTGAGAGGGAAAATTAAAACTGCCCCATTTCTGCTATCATGGAGGTTAAAGGGCTTGAAGGAATATCACGAACACTGGTTATAGTGGCTTTGTAAAAGAGGCTAGACTGAGAGACTCTTCCGATTCAAAATTAAATTCTACATTCAGACAAAATACATTTATATGAAGAACAGAAATAAAACAGGATTTATAATACTAGATGTCAATCATTAAATATCTATCTATCTATCTATCTATCTATCTATCTATCTATCTATCTATCTATCTATCCTGTCATTAGAACAATCTATCACTGCCACCTTGTGGTGACCTTTGGAAATAAAAAGAACACTGAATATGGTTCACTTCCTGAAATAAGGATAAATTTTTAAAAAGTTATGAATGCATTAATATTAGGAGATCACTGGGTTAGGTCGGCATCTACCCTTCAATTGCTTGAATCGCTTGTTTGAAAATGTTAAGGAGGGTACACACCAAATTGCTGGCAAGTGATTAGTGCCAACCAAGACTGAGGCATGGTCGACTTCTGTTGATTGTAAAAAAATTGTGCTTGAACACACCGACACAACTATATTAGTGGTGCCTTTATATGGACTACAGCTAGGCCTTTGTGACATTTTTTGGTATTGTTACATATGTTTAAGGTTCTCTAGAAATTGTGTTTTCCGAATAAATAAATATATGCATTCAGTGTGTGATACACTGTGTTATTTTGCTGCCTGTGTTCACTGAGACTCCCCCCCCAATAAAATTCTTTTACAGTAAAATACATAAGTCATATCCCTGCCCTGGACCAGCTTTCTGTCATCTTCCAACTCTTGGGAGACTCCATACTGGTGCTTTGATTTTATGAATGGAATTGAATCTTACTAATGTTCTCCCACCAAGACACTTTATGATTTAATAATAACTACATTCAACTTGACTATACTACTAATATTCCCCGCTAAGTGGTTTAAAACGAGGAGAAATTGGACTTTCGGATCATTAAGAACTCAAAAAGACTCTTATGGGACTTTACCAGACCTGTACTATCAGTCTTTTTTGTATTATTTATTACAATATAATAACAATAAAAGAATATAAGAATATAATAAAATACACAAAAATAAAATACAGTCAATATAAATATTATTATACATTATAGATGACTTTCTTACCAAATAGTTGCCAGGAGGGTAGACCCCTATAGCGTTCCTCTTCTGCAGAGGAAGTGGCACAAGTGGGGGGCGCTCTCGGGTGAAAGGTGGCTTGTTTAGAGCCTTGTGCAGGAACAGACCCAGGAAGATGGCCAGCAGGATCAGACCCACGCCCGCCATCAGGACGATAAACCACAGCTCAGTGTAGAACCGTGACTCAGACTCCTGCATGGCTGCTGTTCCCCCAGGCGTGGGCTTCGTGGGATCTGCATAGACAACAGGTGTGGTTATTGGTGGCTACCCCCTAGTGGGAAAGTGGGCTAATTACACATTCAGAAGGCATGTGCTCTTATAACTGATCCAAGACATCAGCCGAAGTGTGGAAATGCAACCACTGCCTCTCCTCTGCGTTTGGACTTGGTGTACAATGTATGTTTTCAGAGAGGGATACAGATGAAAAATATCAACTAAAATCTTAAATACTGCAAGCTGTACTGTAAAAATCACAACATCATCCATCTTCAATGACCAATTACTTAAACCCCCATTTCCAAAAAGTTGGGACCCTGGATAAAATGTAAATAATAACAGAATGCAATTATTTACAAATTGGATAAGGACAACATATCAAATGTTGAAACTGAGAAATGTTACTGTTTTATGACAATATATGCACAATTTCAATTGCCAGCAACACCTTTCAAAAATGTTGGGACAGGGGTATGTTTACCACTGTGTTGCATCACCTCTTCTATAAACGACACTCTAAAGGTTTGGGAACTGAAGAGATCAGTTGCTGGAGTTTTGAAAGCGTAATGTTGTCCCATTCTTGCCTGATATAGGATTTCAACTGCTCAACAGTTCTGGGTCATATTATTTGTTTCATGATACATCAAGTGTTTTCAGTGGGTGACAAGTCTGGACTGCAGGCAGGCCAATCTAACACCTGGACTCTTCTACTGTGGAGCCATACTGCTGTAATACTTGCAGAATGTGGTATGGCATTGCCTTGATGAAATATTCAGGCCTTCTCTGAAACAAAAAGGTTGCCTAGGTAGCAGCATATGTTGCTCCTAAACTTGTATATATTGTTCAGCACTAATGGTGCCTTCCCAGATGTGCAAGCTCCCCAAGTCTTGGGCACTAATGCACCCCCATACCATTACGGATGCTGCTTTTGAACTGTCTGCAGATAACCAGCTGGATGGTCCCTCTCTTCTTTAGCCCAGAGGACATGGCGTCCATGATTTCCTAAAAGAATTTTGAAATTTTGATTTGTCAGACCACAGGACAGTTTTCCATTTTGCCCCAGTGCATCTTAAAGGAGCTCGGGCCCAGAGAACTTAACGGTGTTTCGGGATCATGTTTTGATATGGTTTCTTTGCATGGTAGAGTTTCATCTTGCATTTGTGCATGCAGCAACAAACTATGCTCACAGACAGTGGTTTTTGGAAGTGTTCCTGAGCCCATGCAGTGATTTCCAAAATAGAATCGTGTCTGTGCTGCCTGAGGACCCGTCAATGAAGGCTATCCAATAGTGGTTTTTCGTCTTGCCCCTTCCTTACAGAGATTTCTC
>JAODKF010000045.1:19539399-19567799 GCA_026779585.1 Mormyrus proboscirostris | reverse complement strand
ATAGCCCCCCCCCCCCACCCCGATTTATTTATTTGTTTATTTTATTATTTCCACCCTATCTCTTTGTTTCACTGCTGGATCTTCCCGACCGTCCTGCGAATCAATTTGAAAACAGTGCCTGGAAATGCAGCAATAACCATTTTCCTCCGTGTCACCCACCACAATAAATAAGGCCTGCCTTAAGATAGAGGCCTAAGTCCAGCCACTGGGAGATTGGCTCTGCAGTTGAGTCACATGTGTCCTTCTAAGACATCATTTAATTTTATCTTGCATTAGTGTTATTGCAGATTTAGGAAGCAAAACTAATTTTTTTTGTCAGATTGTGCAAAATTATAATTAATAAAGGACTTTTTTTTTCACCAGTTAAGGTGATGCAATTTTGATGGTAGCTGAACGTTTATTTTTTTGCATCCCTAATTAATTTAATTATATTTAAATGTAATGAATTTAATTCCTAAGTAATTTAAATGTACAGCTTTGTAAATTCTGACCATCTGTTCTTGGGACCAGACCTAGAGATTTCCCCGATTCTCTGATGACAATGAAGAAGTCCCACTTTTTTCTCTGCTACTTTGACACAGTATGACATTCTGCCTCCAGTTGTTCCAAAACGTCTGCAGAGGAACCATTATAAGGAACAGCCTATTAGATTTCACGGGGAAGCCCCTGTGGTGAGGTGAGGTGAGGGGACCCGTGCATCGCACAGAGCCTGTGACATCACTCTGGCCTTCCTACTCCCCCCCACAATGGACATTGTTGCACATAGACTTGGGCAGTTTGCACAACGCTCACAATACTTGCATTATATGTTTACTTATTTACACTGCAGTATATGTTCACTTTACATTTCACTGTGTTTATGTATTTATTGTCACAATTGTTCTCATAATTATTGCATTATTTAAAGCATCTTAATTTGTATTTCTGGTTTGTGTCTAATCTGTGTTCACCAGTGGCCAGATGAATATCCAGAGTATGATTATTCTTATTGAACGATGCAACTGACTGTTTACTGTGAATATGACAATAAGCTTTTAAATCTTGAATCTACTTCCTGAAGGACACATCCCAGTAGCGCGGTGTCAGTGTTGGGAAAGTTACCCACAAAAGTAATCCATTATAGACAGAAGTGGAAAGTTCAGGTCCAGAAGGTACAAATCCAAGGTTTTATTTCAACCAGTTGAGTCCTCTGTGACTGTGACTCTAAAAAACCTTTGTCTGAGGCAGTTAAAGACACCAGAAAAAGTGTGAGCCAAGAAGCTGTGCCTGATGCCTGCTGCCACCCTGTAATGTGGGTTGCTTTCAGTGTTTTAATGTCCATGGAACAATCGAACAAAAACAGTTTAATGTCAAAGCACAATGAATGTAGATTCCACAAATGGGAATGCTTACCTATAAATCTACATTTACACCTGAATGAAACTTAAATTTTTTTTATGACCAAGCTGGATTTTTTTGATCAGGCCATGCAAACATTTAATTTGTTTTCAAGATTTTGGATAATTTTATTGTTTTAACTTTTTGTAAGATCAAGGTTCCCCCAAGAAATCAGAAGTTTATTGTGCAATGACTGGGAGCAATAAGTTAAGATTATAGGGATTTCTAAGGGTGGTTGGATCTGCTGGGGGGCTGAAATGCCCAACCCTCTTAGCCTGTTTTCAGGTATAAAACCCCTCCCTCACCAGACCCTGAACATACACTCAGCAGGTATGCGCTTTCCCCGCTTTCACTGTTCCTGTCGTCGTTTCCCGTTACCTATTTTTGGCCCCACCCCCTCACCTTCCATGTTGCAAACCGCGTAACCCCAAATAAACCCCCTTCCCTTACCTCAGATCCTAGTGTCAGGAGAGTCTGTCCGAGGAGCCAGACGAAGAGAATTTTACAGGATTCTAACACTGTACATTGGATCTTGGGCTCGGGTGACACATCAAGCTGGCAAAACTTAAATGCCCAGAATGAGCACAGAACAATGACAAGATAAGCACACGATAAAGACAAAATAATACAGTTCTGATAGAGTATGGGTATAATCTATAAGGCATAATCTATAAACAACCAAACTACTGTGCAAGAAATTCACGAGTAGATTCCGAACAAAGCTGCCTTTCAGCATTATGATCAACAATGCAACTTAATAGAGGGAGTATTTGTTGTATTATTATTATTAGACTTAAGAAAGCTGCTTATAAAGCTGTGTCCTATTCCTTATGGATTGATTACAGTTAAAGGAAACTCAATGTTGACAGGGCCAAAGCACACAGGAGGGAATAGGATACACCTGACCTGCACCCCCAGGTCAGTGAGAAGCAGGGGGTGTGGGTAATGGTCCCTGGAAGACACTGATGAGGGCATCCTCTTCTGAGACACACACCTCCTGCTCCATCACCTGTCTGATTCAACAGTGCAGCATGAACAAAGAACAGAGATGCATCTTTCAATAGCTTAGGCCTTGCCAGAGCCTTTGTTCAGCAGCAGTGTTTGTCACTACTCAAACCACACATTTGCGCAGGGCACTCGAAGTTTGGGGGCTCCCTGTTGGCCACAAAAAGTTTAAATATTAAATAAACATGTTCCTAATTTAGGAGATGCTGAAGGAACATATTATGCTAACCAGCTAGCCAGCTGCGATCTCCGAACTAGCTGCTAGCTCTTTATTTAGTTTCTGAAATATCGGTGGGGGCTCTGCAGTAAGCTTTTGAGTGGGGGCCCAAACACAATAACCCTGCCCCCCCATGTTTGCACCACGGATGAAGCTGTTGCAAGGACGCAGCCTTCCATGAGGGCACACTGAATGTGTTTAAAAACCTCCAAATGACTGTGAAACATCTACAGTCTTTCCAAGGTGACAAGTCAGATGCATTTAATCACCATAAATGAAACTGGCTGGAAATCCTTGACCTCTGACCCATCTTCCTTCTCTTTCCAGGTCTCTGTCCCTGTTCTGAAGATCCAGCTGGTAACTTTATTTGTAAACTTTGATGTTGGCCATCAATTGGAGCAGAGGGTAGAGGGTAAGCCCACATCTCACCACAGAAGGCAGGCCTACAGGAGTGTTTATCTCCCAAGACTTGAAGAATAATGATAGTGTTCATACTTCAGCCTAATGGGCATCCCTGCTTCTAAATTGCCCTGAATATGTGTGTCCTGTAAAGGACTGGTTTCCCATTCGGGTACCTTGAGCCTCCTACCTCGCAGAATGAATGAAAGCTCATGGATCGATGGATGAAACACTCTTACACTCTTTGGTTTTGGTTTTATTTCACAGCAAAACATTATGATCTTTTGCCAAATGATATGAAGCCCTTATGATGGGGAATTATAATTATGAAAGCCATGTTGGCAACAAAAATACTACATACTATTGTTAAATAAATCATAATGTGTATTATCGGTTATCACCAAATGGATTTACTTCAGTGAAATGATTTCCAGAAGTTGGAGAAGCAGTTTGATTGTGGTTGGGTATCTGAACTTGAAGATGGTAACCAAGAAGTTGTGAGGACAATGTTTCTCAACCTGATCCTTGGGGACCCCCAGACAGTCCACCTTTTCGCTCCCTCCCAGTCCCCTGTCAGACAGTCCACCTTTTTGCTACCTCCCAGGATCTCTGACACATTCCACCTTTTTTCTCCCTCTCAGTCCCCTGCCAGACGGTCCACAATTTTACTCCCCCCCTACTGGAAGCGTAATATGTTGGAAAAATCAAACAAATAAAAAAATGTGGGTTTACTAGAGCTTTTATAACATAGAAAGATCTCATTTCCTCCCATCAATTCTCATACCAATTGCTGTTGTATTGATGCTTACAATAGACCAACAGTTGCGATGGCATCCAAATATCAAACTGTACAATATTTGGTTTATATATTTTGTCTGACCATCAGCATAATTGCAGTAAACAGATGCATTTCCAAGCTTTATACATTTTATCATACTTATTTCCTTAGCAAGCCTGTGTCAATATTCAGTTCTAGTGTTCTAAAATGGAGGAGTTTCATTAATATTTTACATGCCTTGTATTAATGACAAAGCTCTTGCATGAACAATGTACCAGCAATTAAAAAGCCAATTAATCTGCATTATAGCTAATTAAAATTGCATGTCATTAAGGGGTGTAAAATGCTATCAATTTAAAACCCCCACCTCACCACCCATTTACCGCATGTTTGGTTTTATTTTACATTCTCCACCGAATGCCTGTTTAACTCGTTTTCAGTGTTGTTATAAACGAAACAATCATGAAACTTTCTCAAAATGATTCCATAATGCCTTAATGTTGAGGTCTTTCTCACTGAATCAACCGGATCCTCCCTAGGTTACCAGAGTTGCTCATTTGTCTCAATAATTTTAGTATCTAGAGATGCTCTTGCTGCTTGAGATCATCAGCGACTGTCCTATATGAAACTACATTCTGACAATGTTTAATTGTGTCCGATAGTGGCTAGGAGTAAGGGAATGACTCCCAATCGAGTTGTCTGGGTAACAGAGTCTCTACTGCACACGCCTCAAAATGCACCTCCCAATTACACCCCGGGTCACGCTGCTGCTACTCTGCCTTCAGAGAGAGCCCTGGGGAGGGTGACCACAATCTGGCTGGTTATTATGAATACATACGAGAGAGAGAGAGAGAGAGAGAGAGAGAGCGAGAGAGAGAGAGCAAGAGCCATCCTGGAGAAAAGGGGCACACACGTTTCTCACTTTTAATAGACACAGTTAATCATACCTAACCATTAGCATAAATACAATTTATTGCGGCTGTAGCGTTTTTAGCTCTAATTTAATATGACAATACATCTTCCAGCATTCTCACACTATATTTCAGAACAATCTTACTCTGGGTTAATATTTTATAGAATAACTTGGGTTTTCATATGTGAGTACACTGTTGAATAGTTTAATATGCCTTTTGGATAAAACAGAATGAGTGGTATACTATGGGGGGTATACTATGGGGGATATACTATGTGCAAAACAAAATCTGTTAAATACATGGGAATTGTGCCTAAAATTTGCTGCTACTATGGAAACCTGATAAGATAAACTTTTGAATATCCTTTCAAAGAGGTATAAATGACTGCAGCAATAAACCTATTTCAAATATGTGTGTGCATTGTTTTGAACTAATTCGCTGTTCCTAGCACATGTATTCTGATTATGCCATGCAGACTTCCAAAACAATGATAAATTGGCCTTCAATACACACAGCACATTATTCAAGGGAACACAAAACTTGGTAAGCCAAAGTCAAAGCTCGTTGTTCACATGACCTCGTGCTGAAAGCCTTTTAAAAAATATTTCTTTCATTATTTTGAAGGTCATTTTTTGAAAAAGAAGAATGTTAAACGCTTTGTGCATTTGTTCAGTTCTCTCACCCACTTACCTGCAGGACACTGCAAGGCTTATGACAAATTCAGGTAACGTTTGTATTTGAAAATCAGCAAGGTCTCCTAGCATTAGGACAGAAAATGGAGACAATCTAGGCTTTACATACATCGTGTGGTCTATGAAGCCAATTTCATTATCCAATCAATAACCGTATGCATGTACAAATACGGCAGCTCCATGACATGTTAGGATCAGTGAAAGGCCTCTCTCTGTGATTGGGAAGGAAACCAAGGAAACAAAAAATGTCCAGAGGGGCTCTGCCATATAACCACAAAATCATTGATTTCCCTTCAGAGAAAGAGACGCCGTCAGCCGCAATTTCAGAATGCATTTTCACCGCGGAACCATCGGCTAGTCATTTTGAGCTGACTTTAATTATTTTAAGCTCAGAGTTGATTTAATGCACTATAAAATGTATCTATCTATTTATTTATTTATTCATTTGACGGCCCCCCTTTTTGTTTGCCTACATAGAGCCCTAAGAAATTGGCGATTCTGGCCAACTTTTTATGGAATAAAAGGCACTGGTTCTCTGATTACCTAAAGAATTCTACTGCAGTCTTTATGATCCCCCTCAACGTGCAACAAAGCCCAATACTGCAGTTATTTGAAACACCAAGGAAAAGCGGACAGGCGAGTTAAAGTCAGTGGGCAGATTCAAATACGTCTTAATTTGTAGCCAAAATGGTAAATCAGTATGGTTAGCTGTTTTGTTGCAACCACAGAACTGACCATGGTGCTGAATTTGTTACTTTAGCGACTGCTGCCAAGCAATTAAAGCAGAAACTATTTAATCCCAAAGTACTATTATCCACAATAATAATATTATAAAATGATAAATTGCGTTTGATAAATCAACAGAAAACAAAATGAAACAATAGCCAATTAAATGTTATCATGAGTACTGTGAACAGGAACGGTTTGGCGGTTTTCAATGTAATGCTTAGTTAAAGTTGCACTATAAATAAGTATAAATAATATTGCTGTTCATTAGTGACACAGCAAGCACAGCTGATATCTGTTAGGTTTCAGATTTACAGCAAGTAAAATGCAAAATGAGTAGTCAAAGAATGGTAACACCACACTAGTTCAAATGAATTACATATCACCGATAAAGAAATGGGAATATAATCTCTTTACTGATTTTTTTTTTCATATTTTGAGACAAATATTTGTCTTTTTTGGCCCTAGCTTCAAGTGTAATTAAAATCAGTCAAACTGTAAATGTATTGCTATCAGTACTGGAAGTGTCGCAGATGAATTCCCACAGTAACCAATCTCCAGAGGGCGATTATTCTGCCTTTCAGATAGAAAATAATAACAATGGATTTATTTAATGACTGGTACACAACAGCTTATTTGACCTTTTAATTTATGAAGGCAACGCAAATACAAAAATGCTGTAATTTTCCCATTTGTAAAGTCTGAGTTGGTTTTTGTTTTTAAAAGAACCTCTGAATCAGGGGTAGGTAGTCCTGATCCTGGGGTGCCAGTACCCAGCAGCTTTTACATCCTACCTGATCTCTGATGAACCACTCATCTCTGGCAGATAGTAACTTATCAGGTAGGATGGAAAACCTGCTGGATACCGGCTCTCCAGGATCAGGGTTCCCTACTCCTGCCCTAAATCATTATTTTTTTTTAGAGTTAAAACCCCTTTCTTCTAATCTCATCGCACCACAACTCTTTAGGCAACGCTCAAATTTCCTTGCCGAAACTTCCCTCTTGTCTTTTATCCAGCATTTATAGCGCAAGCATTAACGTTTTAAGACAGGATGTTTTATCCCGTCTTGTTTGAAGTTATAAAGAAGACAAATCGGCGGGTTTTAAAAAGCAGGTCATAAGCGATACTTCAGTGGTCTCGGTGTTTGAGGCGCTAACGAGCAAGCAGAAGAGCGATCGCTCCAGCTCTTACGGCCTTTTAGGGAAGGGATGGGGATTTTTCTAAGCGTCCTATCCGGGCATCATTTTTACCAGAGTTGAGGAACTATTTGTTCATACATCCATCATCCAGCGACATATGAGGGGGATAACAAAGAGGTGGAAAGTGCATTTTAAAACTGCACGCAGTTGTATAGCCTAACTTAGAAGTAAATACATTCAGGATGAAATGTAAATTGCTTTTTAAAAGAACAAAATGTACACAAACAGAGAAACAGAGAAGCCTACATTCAAATCCGTCTTTCGAAAACCTAAAAAAGAAGGCTGCTTCTTATTTGACGTGACGCTGAAATGAAAACCAATGCCGCTATAGGCACACCAATTCATCAAACTATCAAAATTGCGCTTTAAACGCCTCTCGCCCGCTGTAACAAATCTCCACTGTATTTCAAACTGAAATAATGGAGCCGCTCAGGCATTTTTCATTCCCCGCAACAGCAAATGAATGTAAATCCAGACCGGCTGATTAAGACTTCTGTCACCGCTTCGGAAGCGCACAAACACGGGCTGTGAAATGACCCGAGGCAGCCGCTCCCTCGCGAGTTTGTAACCTTTCCTTTTGCAAATTGTGAACAATGGCTAAAACCTCTAGGTATTAATGGAAGCGGAACGTTACATGTCTTATGAAATTATACACATACATTTTTGAAATTTTGAAAACTTTTTTTACACTTATTATTTGATGTTTTGCTTGATTTCTATATAAGGGAATTCAATTCTTTTATATATATATATATATATATATAAATGCATTTATTGCCTAGTTGTTTTTGTTTTTTATTTTATTCCATTCTATTAATATTTTCATAAAGTGCTTTTTTGGTTTATGTTGTATTTTTCAACACTGGATTACGTTAGATGCCATTGTAAATAATAAAAAAACAATAAAAGATCTGCTAAAACAACATAACAACTATAGGCAGAAATATTACTGTTAACTTACTGAAGAACTTTTTTTTTGTTTTTAGAAACACTAAAATAACACACATTAACACACCATGTAAAAGATAAGAGGACATTTACCGTAAATCACGATGTAGTGCTATGTGGCAATCAATGTAAAATGATTGATTGAATATAAATGAACAGTTTTTATATTAACCCTAATGTGGCATTTCCTCACCTCAACATATTTCCAGTTACATCCATGCACACTCTACAGCACTTTACTCTGACTGGTGGGCTTCCAATTTTACAAAACAAGGCAAATTCCATTTTTGAAAGCATTTCTGAAGTAATTGAAAAAGACATACAAGTCAAAGCTGTTATACAACATGGCCCTTTTACTTACTTCTAAAATTTAAATTAGAAATAGCACACAGCCACTTGACCACTTTGACCTGTTCTCATATAGGTGTCTTCGTGGCTGGAACAGTAGTGTACCTGCAGTTTGCACACTGGCATACCTGAATCTGTTTACATAAGCACAATGTTTTTAATGTGTTGTGATTATTTTGAGTCGACCACCGCAGACAATTTGGCATGTGTTGTGGAAAGCTGTCTAAATGGTTCAATGCCAAATGCTACGGTTTGTACTCCGGAACCGGGCCTGACAGGCATGTCATGGTGATACAGGTTCATTTCTCTCTCCTTTTGTGAGTCCGTGCCAATTTGAAACGTCACCGGGCCCAAGGACGAGTTTCCAACAAGCTGCACTCCACTTATCAGTTAGCAGAACGCTGAAATCTCCCTGGATATGATTTATAGGATTTATAAATCTGTCGTTATTTATCCCGTACAATTCTGGCACTAAATGTTAATAGAATTAAGCAGAAATTTGGATTCATTTTCTAAAATGGCAGTGCCATAAATCGGAGTCCATTTACACACCCACTTCTCAACCGAGAAATGAATTCAAAATAATTTCTACTGGGAGGAATCTTCTTTGGTTTGATTTATTCTGATCATTTTCATTCATGGTAAAGGTGGAAACCAGTGATGGTTCCTGTTCTGAGAAGCACTACAATAGGGGCAATGGCAACTCCTAACCCATAACAATGATCAAGAAATCTTGCCGAGCATGTGTGATTCTTGGTGTCTCACCTTCAGCGGTATCAAACTGAAAGTAAATAATTAATAAAATTAACATAAACATTCAGGTAAACCTGGTGCAACACATCTGCGGATCACTGGAAAATGCATCCGATCAGTTTATGTTCGGTTCTGCTGCGCAGTCAGAAGATGCCTGCACAGACACTGGCCAAAGGCAATGGCAGGTATGTACAAAAATAAAGAGTGAGCTCCTCTTCCTCACCCTGGGGCCTGAAATAAACCATATTATAGATTTCCTTAAATAAAAATCAGAAGAATATAAAGAAAAAACATAAAGAAAAATCTATTTCACAACAATTATTAGCATTAAAAGGGGGGCAGTGCACAAAGGTGATAAATTACACTTAATCAATAGTAATTGAGTTCATTTAACTAAACTTTAAATGTAAATAACTGAGGATGATTCAACCCCAGTATACAGATTGAAAAATGGTTTTAGAAAATGGCAATGCATGGCATAGTAAGACTTACGCACACAGGATGACGAACAGATCCATACAGAACAGCGGTGGGGTGACTTGATTCGTCTTTGGGATTTTACAAACCTTGGGAGGTGAACGAACACAGACAATGGCAATTTCACCATTAATCGGGAGGGGACAGAAAAAAGATTGGTGTTGGGCCTATAGAGGGGTTGAACTTGTGGTCAGTGTGGTTTTATGTCATTAAAAAATTGGCTTCTGGTGACGTTACACCCGAGGGCTCTAGCTATAGGCAAATTAGGCGTTTGGGCCCCTGCCCCGGGCCCTGGGATTACCTGCATTGTGGAGGAAGAGAAATCGACATAGCTGTTCTTGTTAGGGGCACCTTTGAATTAATGCTTTGTTTAGGGTATCTGAAAAGGTAAAGCCAACTCTGCCTTTTATTTTACTCCATTTTGGGACATTCATACCCAGCCCCCATATTAATACAGCCTTTCCAGTTTGTTAATGAGTAAACATGGCTGACTGCTCATTTTCAGCCAGGACAATACAAGAGGGGCCACATTCAGATTGCAATCCATTACAGCCACAGGAAGCTGGGCCCTCCCCTAAGAGGGTGACGTGATTCGTAGTGGTGGATGAGAATGCTGTATCTCCACATCAAAGTCATTTTTAAATTAAATAACAGTACTCCAGTCACTCACTTTTGTCAGAGAAAAAGAAACAGAAAATCCTTCAAAATGGTGACAGCACCATGACACACCTCCCCAAATGTCCTCTGCACCCGGCACGTGGTGGGTTTTTTTCCCATAAGAGAGACTGGCTTTTCCCCTTGTGTGTCTGACGGCGGTGTGACAGCGAGGTTAACAGTCAAACAGAAAGGTTAACGCCACCTTCAACATCTTAATGAACAAGCTAAATCATCACTGGCTGTCTGCTGTCAGCAGACGGCCTGCCTCACTTATAATTCCGCTTCAGTGTTTATGTTTTTATGTTCACCGGACAGTTTTTTTTTTACGAGCTGTCAGGTCACAGATCTCTTAAACTCACTCTAATATTTGTTTCTTTAACAGGAAAAGTATTGATTTTTACATTAGATAATCTATATTTCTCAGTTGGAAAAATGCAGAGGATGGAGTTCATCTATTATGCACAGACTTGAAATGTGTGTCTGGTCACCTCTATCAATCTGATGTACATATATAATTATGCTGGACTCTACATGAGCGGCCCACAATCCGATATGAGTAATATACAGAGTAATATACATTCTGAGTGACCTGACTTTAACGTAATTGTTTCACGTCATGTGTGGCAATTTGACTGCTTTCTTCCATTCTCATTTGAACCAAAGCAGATAAGGATGGCAAATTTAATTTGGACAGAAGATGGAAGAGAATGTGCCATCACAGGCATACACTGGGTGGGAGTGGAGGGGGGGCAATGAGGTGGCGAGGTGTCTGGATCCAGTAAAACCCCCCCCCCTCCACCCCCACAAACAAATTATCCTAAGGTGCCTTTAAATGTCGGCAACACTTTCTATTTCATATGCACTTAATTATTTTTCCACTCACGTAATATTAAATATGACTACATGCCTATTCATTCGAAGGTTATTTCGTCTTGTTTTAATGCATCAAGTCACACTCGTATCTACATTAGCAGAGGCAATGTACTGATGATGCTTTTGTAGGGGTTGGACAATCTTTGCAGAATGATAACTGTACAATTACTTTTAAAAGTATAGGTTAAAGTATGTTTACTAAAAGAATTATATGGCAAATACTGTTTTTCCTTTCAAAATGACAAATATATTGATGTTAATGTAACGAATCTATGGGAGGCAGTCATACCTATATTCTGAACAGAGAACATAGAATCATGGTATCAATCTGTGGAAGGTAAGGACTCAGATGGTTTTACCCTCCAGCATATGTATGGACCAGTGGTCTGCCAGCCAGTATAAGAGTAAAATGGTCAAGAGCATTAGGTGGAATCCCAGATGTCTCTCCATCATGGCGGAGGCCACACAACCAATCAACACTCAGAACATTCCTGAGGATTCGGATTTTTCTCTTCTTACACACCTACAGTATTGTGACTCTAACAGATGCTTCATGATTGGTTTGGCACTGAAAGTTTGCTACAAACTTTGTTTCTCATGCTAAAAACTTTCAGCAGTAGCATGCAAAGAATTTTGTAATATTTATTGATTAACTTATACATACCAAACTGATTGAATGTTTTTTTTCTGTTCTTCTATGTCTGTAAATTGACATATCTAAAATTTACATTTCCCCTGAGCCTTACAATGCCACTATAAAAGATTCAGTGTATTTGCAACAAATTATCCTGAGCCTACAGAGAGCAGTCTGGAAATGACTGATTTAACATTATGGTTCATGTCTTTCCATAGCAAACATTCACAGAACATCAATGTATATCAATTTCTCCCACAAAATATAGGGCTCCAGTTTATCACATTAAGTATAATTTAAGTTATGCACTGCATTAAATTTTGTTGTGATGTTTTATAACTAAATTCACTGACCCATTCTGCGTATCCAGTGCTAGTCTTTATGAGTCTGGTGCCTATCCCAGGACACACAGGATATAAGATCGGGAAAAGTCAGGACAGGATTTTAGACTGTTGCAGAACACACACATATAGCTCTGGAAAAAAGTAAGAGATCACTCCATATTTTTAAGAATCTGCATTGATAAATACTGGTTTAATCCTGGTTCTACTGGTAGAAGGTTACACTAAGCTGCAGGCTGCTTCCAGACTCAAAATTTCTATTACTGTATAGCAGTACGCAAGAACAATTGGAAGCAGGAGACACTTGCAGAAACTTGCGAGGTAGAGGGTAGAAGTGACTTTCTAATGCTAGAGATGAGGGTCAATTTATCCAAAAATACTATGAATTGGAGGATGACATCAAGTGACCTTATGAGAAACATTAAGAGGTGTTAAGTGCACTGCTACGACGAGTTCTTAACAGGCTTCTAAGATCAGGACTGAAGTCTAAGAAAGCAAGGAAGAAGCCCTTCATCAATGAGAAACAGAGAAGAGCCAGGTTGGAGTTTGCAGGAAAATGTATATTTTACATAAGCACATACCCATAAATTGAGAAATGAGTGAAACTAAAAATGTTGCTGTGGATTCTTAATTTTTTTCCGGTGCTGAAATTCACCATGGTAAATACTGGTTCAACAAACTAAGTGTTTCTGGATGGCAAACACTTGGAAATGCATATAGATGCAACCCACAAAAGTGGAAGCAAGATATGAACCACAACCTCGGACATGTGAAGCTACAGCACAAGCCACCAGACCACGGTGCCACTTACCCCAGAATCACCAGTGTCTCTAAAAGATAATGTTATAGTCTTCATCTGTTTTATCCAACATATAGTGCTGATTTGAAGATCACATATTGGTAAACCATGCACCCAATAAATCAGCATATGGACAATCATATGAACAAAAGTATTGGGACATACCATCACTGAATTCAGTCGTTTAATTCAAACCCCTTGCCACAGGTGTGGTCAAGCACCTAGCCATGCAGTCAGGTTTACAAACATTGATGAAGGAATGGGTCATTCTGAGGAGCTTAATGAATTTAACTGTGGTACTGTCATAGGACGCCACCTTTGCAGTAAGTCAGTTCTTGAAATTGCTTCCCTGCTAGATATTCCACGGTCAACTGTAAGTGATATTATTGGAAGCATTTAGGAACAGCAGAAACTCAGGCACAAAGTGGCAGACCACCTAAAGCAACAGAGCGGGGTCGTCTAGTGCTGACGTGCATAGTGCATAAAAATTGCCAGCTCTCATGACTCAGTAACTGCACAATTCCAAACTGTGCGCTGGGAGCTTCGTGGAATGAGCTTCTATGGCCGAGCAGCTGCATGCACACCACCAAGTACAATGCCAAGCATAGGATGGAGTGATGTAAAGCCACCACTGGACTCTGGAGCAGTGGAAACATATTCTGTGTAGTGACAAATCATACTACTCTGTCTGGCAGTCTGATGGATGAGTCTAGGTAAGGCTGTCAGATGTCAGGAAAACATTACCTGTCTTACTGCATTGTGCCAACTCTAAAGTTTGGTGGAGGAGGGATAATAGTATGAGGTTGTTCTTCAGGGGTTGAGCTATGGCCTTTAGTCTGTGAATGGAGCTCTTAATGCTTCAGCATATCAAGACATTTTGGACAATTCTATGTTTCCAAAATTGTGGGAACGATTTGGGGAAGATACTTGTCTGTTTCAGCCTGACAGTGCCCCAGTGTACAAAGCGTGGTCCATAAAGACATGGTTGGGTGAGTTTGGTGTGGAAGAACTTGACTAGCCCGCACAGAGCCCTGACCTCTACCCCACTGATCACCTTTGGGAGATCCAGGCCTTCACGTCCAACATCAGTGCCTGACCATACAAATGCTCTTTTGGATGAATGGGCAAAAATTCACACAGACACAAGTTCTTTTAGGTGCAATGGTCAGGTGTACCAGTACTTTTGTCTACATAGTATATCACAAACAAAAACACCAAATCGCAGCCGTGGGGTTTTAGCAGTTTCTGACTCGCCATAAAGACTGGCCTTGGATGGCAGATTCCAGCATATTTCCAGTCTCTGCTGGATTCTTTCCATTCATGTTAACTTCTGCCATGTCAGTGGCGTTCACAAACACTCTACTTCCCTCTGTTATCCTGTGAGTTTCCTGCCACCCCATCACCCAAAGGATGAGTTACCTGATCCTGGAGCCAAGAGCTTAACATCTTTTGGATGGCTGACAGAAGCCACAGACCCTGACACACAATGTCGCAAAAATTTTGTTCTGCCAAAAAGGGGATTTTTGGGCTTGAGCTCCTGTTTGCGCTAATCTGGTTTGATCTGGAGACAGCAGAGGGTAAACCCATCATCACGACACTGGGATAGAGTTGACTTCAGATATTCTTTAACGACGATGACACCCCCAAACAGCCCACACCCACACAGCTAGGTCTGCTACCCATCAGGACAGTTTCAAGCACCAAATTACAAGGGGCATCAGCAAGGACAAGGTTGTGGAATTAAACAAGTTTGGCAATCAACATACAGGAACATAGACAAACCCAAGAAAACAAACCAAATATCCAAATCACAGAACAAACAACTTGTTTGTTTCAAACCCAACTCGACTGAGCCTAATGCCAGTATCACAATAATAATGATTCACCGGAATGAGCCCGATTGACAGACTGATTGCAGTTGTGAGTAACCATAGACTATCGTAGAGTTAGACTGGCTTAAGGTTTAGGTGACACTGTGGCAGGCAATTTGCAAAACCAATTCTGAATTGGATGTGACACCTGCTTAAACCAGTTTAAAGTCTTCAGTTATCCACTAAATTCAGCACATTGTATCTCCTTTCTTATGTTAATTCAGAGCAAGAGGTTTACAAGAAATGAAGTCTTAGATAATTACACGTTTATTGCTGCTTCTACAATTATGATTTTTCACTTTCATATCATGCCAAAAATCTGCCCAATATCCATACACACATCACACATGATTAGGTTGTTCATAAATATTTGCTTGTTTACAGTTTTTACCATTTTTTCTACTTCTAACAATGATAAAAAAGCAGACCTAATGAAAGCAGTCAGGAAATTATTTACTTTGATTAAGTGAATAACTCAAATACAGAGACCTTCAATATGATCAAATCATCCATATTACTATTACTATTACTATTGCTATTACTATTATTATTGTGCTAATGGGTAAAACATTATTCATTTCTGTGAACAGATACATTAGTTTGCTAAAAATTTTCTTTCAATTAGTAAAGATTTTAGCTTGGACTTAACTTATGTTTCTGTCAGTTTCTTGATCTTTTAAAAATACTTTTAATAATAATTTAAGTACTTACTTAATAGTGCTCTGAATTAACTATATAATACGTAGTCTATAATAGAACACTTTTGGCAGCAATGCAGAAATAGCAGCGTGGTTCCATTAGAAACAGACTAACTTTTATTACCACATGATGAACCCAAGTGCAAAATATTTTTTCCAGAAAAAAACACTGCAAAGCTGCAGGTTGCCTTGAGCATTTCTGATCTTTCTCTGTTCCAAGGAGACATTTAAATATCTCTGACTGTGGTTAGAGTAGGCTGAACAAAATCAAATTAACATCTCTATCTGTACATTGAAAGCTCCACTGATGTGCTTAGAAACTACGAAAGCCACAAATAAAATGCTGAATATCGTTATCACAGAATGTAGAGGCATTTTTTAATAATTGGCTTTACATTTAACTTTAAAATGCATAATATTTATGCTGCTTACCACTACTCCACACCCAGCAAAATTATGGGATGGCATTATGTGGAGTGTAGCATCATCAGTATCTTCATGGAAACACAAGTCATGGGGCGTAAGCTGAGAGTAAGTTTTATGTGTGTTAGGTTGGCAAAGAAATTCTCATGTCAACCAAGACAGCTGTTTCAGCTCTAACAAGGCACCAAAATGCACAGTGGAAATGAGTCAGTATTTAAGGACCAACTGCACTCTTTCATCTCTCTAAAGGATCTCTGTCTCTCTCACTAGCTCTCAAGGGGACAAAGGCTGATTATATTACTGGTAATTACTAAGCAATTCTAGGTGAGTAAAGGGGTTTGTCTCTTGACTTTGCCTCCGTCTCACACTGAAGTGATGCCCAAAGGTACGAGTTACATACCATTTTCTTTAATATTATATGGTTCTTTGTCCCATTTGGCAGAAATTTCATTCTTACCTGATGGTTCAGACAGATAAGAGACTTGTAACTAACCAGCTAAATCATAGCCCTGCTTCTTTGAGATACTGGAGACTTCATCTCTTGACAAAAGTAATGCCCGTCTCTGAAAAGAGAACAAATATATCTTAATAAACCCTTAATTAGTGCTTTATTACCATTTAAAAAATAATTAGAATATTTGCTGAGATATGATTCAATGATGATTAAAAACACATATTAGGGTTGAATAATGAACAGCTAATGAACGCGAATGCCTTTGGAGTATCCGTGAGTGCTATAAAAAAGTGAGATGAAAGGAAAATAGAGATGAGCTTTCTTCTGTGAGAAAACTCGCTACAATGCAGCCTACTGCCTCAGTGGTATTGAGAGGCGAGGCTGGTGAGAAAGCAAGTACATGTATGAATATTTTCTTCACCAGGATGTTCTTCGGTAAGGCCCCAGGAGCCATTCTAGATTCATGTGGAATCCGCCAGACCTCAAACAGTGACTTGCATTTTAGTTATTTATATTTTATGCTGATTTAACTTCAGAAAGAATAACAGCCTTAGCCCACTGAACCACTTCCAATGAATGATTTAATCAATACTCCAAGAGAACCATATTTAAGATTTGTTTCATTTAACTCCTACAGAGTTGTGCTCTTTGTCTAAACAGTTGCGCTGGTCATTTGATTTTGGAGAGTGATTTGCCGAGAGTATAAATTGAAAGTGGTAATGGCCAGAATCCATTAGCAACACTAAGCTGCAGCTGTTCATACTGATTGGATCGGGGCAGCATGGTCTATAATTTTTCTGACCCGCCTCTTTCAGCATGGGGCATTCGGTTCCCTTCCCACGCTAATCAAAACACAGATCACAGCACTTGGGTGGGGGGGAGGTTTCAATGGTAAAACTTAACCAAATCGACTCTCTGACATGATTCCAACTGATCCAGATGTGGGGGTTTGCGTCAAGCTCACGGCGACTGGCTTGTTAAACCATGACAGGCAAGATTTAGATCAAAACACAATTGCCGATGGCTAGTATGCGTGCTTGTTCATTAGCTAGCAAAGGATGAGTCTCGTAATGTAGTCAGAAGACCTAGATGTTAGCAGACTTCTGTTATCTGGTCCCTTATCGAGGTTGCAGTGCTCTGGATATATCGGCCTGCTAAAGTGAAGACACAGGGTT
This sequence comes from Mormyrus proboscirostris, assembly GCA_026779585.1. NCBI lineage: Eukaryota > Metazoa > Chordata > Actinopteri > Osteoglossiformes > Mormyridae > Mormyrus > Mormyrus proboscirostris. The sequence goes on along the minus strand of JAODKF010000045.1, from coordinate 19,550,040 downwards.
GGGACATCTAGATGTTTTCGTCACGTATGTGCACAGTCATGATGGCCATGTCCTCCGCCAATGCCCCCCCTCCCCCTTCTGAATTATCATGGGCACAGACCTACACCAAGGGCTCAGTCACCAGATTTACTATTGAATATACAACGAAATATGAAAGTAACATACTATTAAAAAATATAGTGCTTTAGGTGGGGAGCGTCCTTTTAAATCGACTAATGACCTCCCCCCCAGGCATCGTAAGCAAATTCACTAGAGGACAAAAACAGCAGAACATAATCTAAGCAGACTGAAATGCGACTTAGTTTTGTCTGAAGCTAAAGAAAAGATACTAAGATATGTATGCTTATTTATATCTAAAAAGATATGTGGTGGGAATTTAACTATTCCTAACTATTCCTGACAGATAATCTCTACTTCATTTCCAGAGAGGTGAGTAGCTATAGTTAAACTATGTTGAAATATCAGGATCTAAATTATGCAGCATTTTATATTACACATGAAAGGGCTACTTCATCTATGTCCCAAGTAAGCTGTTAATCGTACATAACCATCTAACATGTCAGGGTCTGTACTGTCTGACCCTGTCCTTCATGTCTCCTCCCTGTTTGGCCAGCAGGTGTTACTGGTCATCCTGTTCGCCACCCTGTCTCTTGTCCTTGAAGTCCCTAGTGTGTTTTTTAGCCCCCTGGACTGCTGCATAGCTCTACGGGCTGAGCGTGTGCCTATAATCCCCCTGGGCATGAGTTTGACGGCAGCCTCCTCAGTTATTTGTATTTATTGGTTTTCTCTTCTCTAGTGTTTATTTATCTTTGTTTCCCTGTTTTATTTTGCCCTGCTGATGTCCTGTTTGATTTTGGTTTTGCTTGTACTTGTTCCTAGCCTTCCCTAGTGTTGTTAAGCCTTAGTGTTTGTTAGGTTCCCTGTTTCCTGGTCTTATTAATTGTAAGTTATACAATACACACAATACACCTGAGTCTTGTTGTTCTATGGCCTTGTTGATTAGTTGTTCACACCTGCCCTTTGTTAGTCTTCGTTATCAGTGTATTTGAGTGCCTGTCCTTGTTCATTTCCCCAGTTGTGTGATGTTACTTTGTGCTCTGTCACTGCATGTTACTCTGCTTCCTTTGTTTGTTGGCGTATTGCTCTTTTAGTTCTTTCTTCTCCCATGTTTAGTTCTGACCCCTTGTCGTCCTTTTATTTAGTGCCTAACCCCGTTGTGCTCAATTTTGTTAAACACCTTTTGTCTGGGAGCTGTAAGTGGATCGTCACCTTTCTCCCTGCCTGGGCTATGCCAATGCTGTAACACTAACCATTGAACAGGCCTCAGCAGCCTTAACCTCACAGAGCGGAAGGGGTCACTGACTTAATTTTTTTCGTCTTGGTCGGAGATGCAGAGTTCACGCACGCCGCAAACACGAGTGTAGGCCAAATGATCACTTGCATTTCCTGACCTTGCTGCACAGAATTTGTGTTAGGGATAGCTAACAGGTAAAATAAACATGGATGTGTATCTATACACACTGTTAACCTTTAAAAGGAATGATTGCAGCTTGTTGTTGCAGTTGATTGAGGATGAGTTAATAGTGCATCAGAGCATGTCCCAAGAACAGTTCTGGGAGTGCCCTGTGTTCCCTGCATAGCATCTATATATACACTTAGGGCAAGTTACAGTTCGCTTTGCAAACATAGACATACACAGGATAGATCGGGGACCAAATCCATCACCCTGGAGTGGTTAGGCCAAATTACTAAATAAAATTGGCAATCAATAGCAAATTAGCATTTATTTTCATACAATTTTTTTAAAGTTTTTTTTTTTTCAAGCAGCTTAGTCAATCACTGATTATATTTGTATTTTTGAAATTTCCTCTAATACTAATATTGACAGGTATCTTGCAGTAAAAGGACCAGAGGGAGCTGCGTGGCCCGGTGCCTAGCGACTGCGTTTGCCTAGCGCTGGCAGTGACCTGAATCCTGGTGACAGGTAATGTCTGCCTGGGTGTTCCCGGCGGTATTGGAGTTACGGGCATGGCAGCCGCTGGACCATGCGGACCGCGGGCCAAGGAATGTGGCTTGGCACTTATTGCATTGTCTGGCCTGACACATGTCGGGTGTACTTACGCTCCCCACCAATCTGTGGAGGAAGCTGAGAGCATGTGACTGGGCTCCAATTAGTCAGCTTGTGCAGAGTACTGTGAGTGTGTGTCAGGCGCGGACAGCTCACGCTTGGCCGGGCGAGTGGCGCGCGCTCCCTCTCTCAATTATGACAGCGTGTACTGTTGAGCTGAGAGAGCGGGACTACAGCCTTGAGGGTTTGGGGTTCAAATCCCAATTGAGACATGACTCTTAAGCCCTGTGGCAAGGTCGTACCTCAATTACTACCTGGCTTTTGCAAAGGAATGTAGCGTAATACTGTAACATCCAAATATCTGAAAGGTTAACCAAATGAATAAATGATTCCCACAGTGAAGCCAAAAATAACTAAAATCATTCATTGTGTTTCCTAGACTCTGATCTGTTTTGAGGCCATTTTTATCGACAAAGAATATGGGATGACAAACATCGTAGCAGACATATCCACCCTGAAAAGTAAGACAGGATTGAAGAATGAGGTTTGAAGATTTGTTAAACATTATTATAGTACATTATATTACAGTAAGTTAGGAGTGACTTTTCAAAAAACATTCCTGGTCAAAAACGTCTCTTAAATGTCTCTGGCCTCTGTGCAGTTCAGAATTATGATATTTGTTAAAGGTTTAGGAACATAATACATAAACTGATATCCAGAATGACCAAGCGGCAGAGATGATTTGAAAGGATATGAATTCAGCATCTCAGTGTTTCTACTGCTGTGGCTGTCAGATAGGAGTTTGATGATACGTTTTGGATTTAAAGAGGGGCAAACACTCTTAACTGCTGTTAAGTGCACTTCAATATCTAGGCTTTTACCAAAGCATTTACTACATATGTAACATTAAGAGCTTTATGACATTATCGGCATCTCTGAAGTCCCCAGAGATATCTCTCACCACCAGTCATCCAGTAGTTAGTGCCCACTGGTGGGAGAATGCTGGGAGAATCAGGGGGCCATATGGATGTCGGATTTTAATGCTTGGCATCAACTGTTTCTTTTTTTATTGGAGAAAGTGACCATTTTGGAGACTAGCTATGAATTAGAAAAAAACCCTGACAAACACTAAGGAAGGATCCTTGTTTTGTATAACGTTTAACAGAAATTGAAGCACATGTAACAGAAAAGCTCATGACTCCTCTTGATGCATTTAGAATATTTGTGAGACAGTATCACTGTGCAAAGACTGGACAGAACCTTGAGCCTAATTGGTCAAAGAAACAAAAGTCTTCACAAATCACTTTACCAGTGCTTTTCTGGAGGGATTCAGTGACGAAAACCAGGCATATCAAATTACTGGAGCATGAAGAGGAGAGGGAAATACCACAAGGAGACAATCATTTCACAAAATACCAAACACGATTAGTCTAGTGTCAGCCAAGAAAAAAATGATGCAAATTGTCCAAAGTGACCCGGTTTTTTAAGCACTAGGAAACTGTTCTTTTGCCTCTTGGTATCTGGGGAAAAAAGACAGGAGCACGCATATTTTATGTTACCGTAGCAGTGAAAGACACATGCCTGGAAGCTATTTAGTGCTATGAAAAGAAACAATCGCGGACAAACATCAGGAGCCCCGCCACCCTTAGCTACGTCTGTCCCAAATAGTGGGACTCGGAGACCTCCAGCCTGATTCCAGTAATCCGCTACCTCTGTGTTTTCGAACTGTACCCCAAGTGGCTGCCTTGCAGAGATTTATTTATTTATGCATTTCACATCCAGGGTAATTTGTTTTTTGATTCCTATTTACCGGGAAATCAAACGAGTATATGCGGGTAAACAAAGACGATGAGGAGCCAAAACCGTCCCATATAAATGTGCATTTCTGGCTTTATCGATTGCTTTCAGAAACGGAACAGCCAATAAAAGGGGAGCCGCTTCATAACCGGCTTCAGATTAGTGCTAATGTAACCTGCCACTGAGTGCGGGATCAGGAGCTGTAGTCGGTTTCTTCTGCGTGTCATTAAATAGCAGCGTGTGCCCTCGCCTGCACCGATCCTGGGTCCATTCTGAACTCCTACTAGACGCACGGAGTGCTCTGTACATGGTGTGCCCTATCCTGCAGACCCCGGGCTTGGAGAAATGGTTGTTTTATCAGCTGTACTGGAACAGAATGAAGGGATTCTGAGGGTTCAACAGATCAGAGAAAAATGCTCTCAAATACCTGTCGCTGTTGTCTTTACCGTTACGCTTGCGAATGGAAAGAGGGATGAGTGTTTCTCATTGTCTCTCTCTCTCAGCCATCTGCTTTGATATTTCTCTCTGTCCGTTTCAGTGGACATAACGTCAAGTAGAGTGTTTCACTTCAGAAAGAGTTGGATCTTAAGGTGAATAATGCATTTCTCTTCATCTGAATAATTCAGTTAACACAAAGTTTAAAATTTAACTTGTTGCTTTGTCTAGGAATGTTGCATAGAATACAGAACATATCATCAAGATAGTTCTTGGCTAAGCTTAGGCAAGTTAAACTGATAGATTTGTTTGGGATTTAATAATTGAATATAGAGTTGCGACATGCCTTTTCATGATACATGTCAATATCAAGTCAGGAATGCTGAAAGCATAGCTTCAGATATAATGAAAAAGTCTTATTGGAATACTGGAATGGTTGCTAAGATTATCTATAGGAATTGTAATTGCATCCCTTCTGGAGATTCAGTTATCCCTACTGAATTAATCAGGATGGCACCTTGGGGCTGATGGGATAGGAAGAAATCCCAAGGTTTGCAAAAGCACTTCCTCTCTCAAGAGAGCCTTTAGGAAATTCAAGGACAGACTGTTTAAGACCATGCTTACATTTCATTCGGGCCTATTTTTAGCCTGCCGTTCATTAAAGAAACTTTTACACATCATTAAAGGAATGTGCTTAATTAATAATGAAGTCTTCTGTTTGGAACTTTGGTTATTTCTCTGTGTGTGGCTCTCAGGAAGCAGACAGAGTTGTAGAGCCATAATCGCACTCTGTGGTCATGTTTACTATGTACTGTAAATGAATTTGAGACCACAATTTTTCAGATTTGCATCATAGCCCACACAACACTGCTTATCTCTTACTGTCTATCCTCAAAAATCTGAGGTATTACCCAGAGAGCACAGAGCTGACCGATGCTGTCAACTTTTGTATGACACCTATCAGAGGTACGGCAGGCAGAGGTATTACGTCTGTATTCATGGAAATTGTACGACTTGTATAGTGTCATGTACTGGGACAGCAGCAATTTTCCTGGTGGTGAAAACTGTTTGATGCTTATCATCGTCTTTTTGTTGTGGCTGCTGATTTTTCCTTATGGAAAGCATAAGGACCTTGAAATATTGTATCAGGGTTTTGTACTCTCAATCTTTGTAAATCCGACTCAGACCAATTAAATCATTATTATCCCTTAGTAGTAGTTTTAATTCATAGCAGGAAGCAAAAATGTGAAGACAAGCTTTTAGTTGTTGACGCATTTTTCAGAATTACGTTGCCTGCATTTGCTCCTTTGCTTTTAATGAGGTGTTAAATTGAAAATATGTCTATTAAAACATCCCTTTCCACTTCTGAACCCTTGTAACCTGGGCAGAGTGTTGAGTCCTTATGGAGTCTTTCAGGAAACAAGTAGAGGATGACTCGTCAAACTACATCATTTTCTAGAACTGCTTGACAGGTCATTTTATTCTCCATGCATCAATGGATTTCAAAGGGACACTGCCCCATGTCATAAGTGGTTTAATCATAAACCAGAAATGGTATTCCAGACTGTAAAGCTATCACATGATCCCTCTCCAGGAATATGGGTTTACAGCCCCAGTAAACTACAATACTATTGTCTGGTCTTTCTGATCTTATTGTAAAGATGTAATGGACATGCATCCCGATTTCTGAGTTGGTGCAAAAATCACCCCCCACTTTTTCCAATCTGCAAAATTGTCTTCCTTCCTACTTCAATGGCTAACATGAGACACGTAGGTCCTCATAAAATCTGATCAATTTCTGTAGACTTCGCTACAAAGATCTAATCCAAACCCATAAAGACCCCCTTCAAGGTCAATGACGTGTCTTCAATTATTGTTGCTGTATCTGCATATTTCATATAGCAGCTATGTACATTTGAAGGTATCATAACTAATCTAGATGATTCACTTACGTTGTCATGTTCATTCTCAAGCCTTTATTAGAATCTGACTAACTGTAGGTTTGCAATATCGCTTTCTGGGGTCACCCTTTCATATTCTGGATTGGGACCAATGGTAACATGCAGCGTGAAACCGTGACATATCTGAGGAGCCAGCTGTATTGTTGGGGCACCTGCATTTGTGATAAGCTACTGCTGAATGTTCCTTGTTTGCTCCATAGCATTCTCCTGCATGGCTCAGTCACAGCTGAGAAATATGTCATGAGTAGAGAACTTTCCTCCAGGGGTTAGGTGTTCAGCTGACTTTTCAGGTGAACATGCCTTGGAGGGTATATGTCTTTGTGGAGCTTCTGTCTCTAAATATTGATATTTTTTCCCTGAGAATATCTTCCATTTGTGGATTGGCTTTCAGTGTTTTTTTTTCGCCTGAAATCCCATCCAAGACACCTAAGAACTGCTGTTTTTCAGCAGCAGTCAATCACCTGACATGGCTCATCAAGGCTACAGCTTAAAACGTCTAGTATTTTACATATATCCTGCTGTCTTTTCATTAATATTGTAAAAACTAGCTACTGCCTTACATTGTACTGTAGCTTAGTGCTTTACATCAGTATTTCCAAACCGGGTCCTTGGGGACCCCCAGACAGTCCTCCCAGCTCTCTGCCAGACAGTCCACATTTTTGTTCCTGTGTGCTGAGATTGAGCTAAAACGGGGACCCGGTTGGGAAACACTGCTTTGTGTTGTATCCTTACACTTATGGGGTTCAGGGTATGGCTACCATCAATTGCTCCAGATTTAAAGGAATGAAGTCAGCTGGATCACCAGTTATATCACCTGTATCATGAGATGATTTTGGTGTCTGGGACAATCAAACAAGTTGATACGTAAATTTGCCTTCCTAATGTTATATCCAGCAATATCATATTACACTAAACCCTGCCATATTCTTCAATAAATAGCATACTTAACCTTGAAGTCCTTTATGAAGAACCAGATAAATTTAATAACAGAACAGCCATCCAAGTAACTGTCAGTTACTAGTCATAATACGTATTTCACGTACAGCTACAGACCAGCAGTTTTACATTGCGCTACTCTCGAGATTGAGTGGCAGGCCATTTCTTGATAAAACACTTTCAATTTCAATGTATGAGGGAATGTCGAAGGCCTGGAAACATTTCACTAGGGACAAGGGTATCCATGCTGGTAATTACCTCCTTAAGTGAATTTTTGATACCCACTGAAAGTTGGCCCTCTATCTGCGCAGGCACACAGTAGCTCTTTTATTGATGTCTCTCTTCAAGCTCTCACTGACTGAGTCTTATCATTTAAATGAAGGAAAAAATATTTTCTGGATTGTAATTGTCGCAGAGCGGCGTTTTATGGTGACCGTGAGGCAGTCCGAAAGAAGCATAGAACTGTGAGCCAGTCCTCGCCGGTCACACACCCAGACTTGCTCCATCGCTTGTCTCCACCAAAGACCTGATGTACGGCCAATATCCCTTTATCACTGTACAACAGCTGAGCAAGAAAAGCATTTGTTTTACTCACAATTACCGGCACAACACATACGTGTTTTATATCTGGTGCAGTGTACAAGCATGAGAGCCGTATATTAAAGCTTGCATGACAGTTTATTCCAGAACTGAAATTGTCTCTGCCCGCTGCGGAGTTCGAGATGTCCAAGCATGCTGTGCTGCGGTAATGTAATAAAAGTAATACCTCCATATGGACTGTTTTTCAGGTGAGTACATTCTTCTCAGGACAAATAAGATAAAATGTTTCTTTGGGTTTTCAGCGTTTCATTACATTTCAAAGTGAATTCTGCTGTCAGCAGTGAGCGATTCCTAACGCTTGTTAGAACAATGTGATTTTTCTCAATAAAAACCTCTGTCAGAGCCTGGATGACTGAATCATTACATGACAATACATAAGAAAACCCAGAGGCATGGAGATATTGAAAGCACCACTGGTGTCCTTTGACCTGAATCAAACAATGTCAGGACATAGAAAAAAGCAAATAATATTTATAGGTGGATATCTTGGAATCTCAATGTGTATGACTGTGCCTTTCTTTATCAGGTTCTTTATCAGATATACCTGTATAATTAGATAAAGCCATCCATCCATCTTCTAATCGATTACCCATAACAGCGTTGCGAGGAGGCCTGGAGCCCGTCCCAGGCAGCTGAAGGTATGAGGTGGAGGAACACCAACGTTAGCCTGGATGAAGTGGGCGGCACTGTGACACCACGCCAGCCTCTGTTCTGCGAGTGGTGTTCGCATTTCCGGCCCGTATTCTTGTGGGTTTCCTCCGGATGCTCTGGCTTCCTCCCGCAGGTCGAAGACGTGTGGTTCAGTGAATTACGTGTCATTAAATTGCTCATTGGGTGTGCGTGAGTGTGCGTCCTGTACCTCCTGCTTCCTGGGAGAGGCTCCAGGCTCAGCACGGAGATGCAGGTAATGGGAGAAGAACTTAACAGGAAAGTCCGCAATGGAAGTAACATATGTCTTACACAGATGCTCCCCATATCTAATTCGATATTTGAAAATATAGAAACAGCAAAACATCTGAATTGATTGGAGGGTTGCAGCTCAAAACACTAAACAAACTTCTCTCCTTTCTTATGACTGATTTCTATGTAGGACCCAACTATAATAAACCACAGGCAGAAAAACATTTTGGTTCCTCATGTACTGTAAGGGTCAAAATTGGAGTGCAGCCACTGCTCCTGCAGTATCAGGACTGAAGAGGTCTTTGGAAAGGTTATTGGAATAAATCCCTAAGTCTCTAAGTCAGTGGTTCCCAAACCGGTCCTTGGGGATTCACAGACGGTCCACCTTTTTGCAGCCTCCCAGCTCCCAGTAGAACTGTCTGGTAGGGAGGTAAAACGTGGATCGTCTATGTGTCCCCGAGGACTAGGTTGGGAAACGCTGCCCTAAAACACAAACAGTTACAAGATATAAGAAGATTAACACTGATACGTGGGTTATGTATTTTGCTTTTTCATTATAGTTTTACTATATTTCCAAACGTATTTGAATATGAAGGAATTGGTAAGAAGGCTTGGACAAATTAGTTTAGAAAAAAGCCAAACTTCGGCTGATAGATTCACAGGACCAAAGGAGCCCCGCTCCATCCTACCCCATCCCACCCCAGTTAGCCTACAAATCCAAGGGATATACAGCAGGCCCAAAGTAATAGCGCAGCACCATTCTGCCACAGAAGGCAATTAATTCTATAGCACTCTGATGTAATGATCTTTAATAATTAATGCTGATCATGTCAGAGGTGACAGTTTTACTGTGCAGGGCTTTGGGAAAGGTCACATGGCCTAATTGCCATGTCCGAATCGAGGCCATAGCTTTCTAATAGTGGTCAGAATCTTTAACTGAATAAAATCCTTGCCAGATTACCTGGAAGCATGACTTCATGTTGCCACACACTTTTAAAATCGAGGGTAAAATTAATTTTCTTCCCGTCCTGGTACTAGAACAAATTCAATATCAATACTAACTGTAGTACATATGGTGGAATTAAACACTACAAAATAATTACTCTGATGCAATAATACACAGTCACGTGGGATGGTTCCTCACCCATATCCCATGCCTTCCAAAGGGAAATCATTTTTAAGAAGTTAAATGCTGCCCTCAGTTTATTGATTTTTTAAAATCAATTTCTGTAGCCGTGCCAGTTGCAATGATGGAAGTCATTCTAATTGTGTACAAAACCCAAAACAAAGTAGGTCTATAACAGAGTGGAAGAGGAACCTAAGACCCACTACACAGCCTGTCCCTGGGTCCCCACATATAACAATGGTACTCCTTACACATTAAAAGAGACGTACTTCTGAGCCCTGTTGAAGAACGACTGGAGAATGACTGGAGTCGGATATCTTCCACACACAACAGTGGGACAACAGAAACCCCCGGTACTTTACTCACCGTTGCTTAAAAATGACGACTAAACTCAAGTGGGCAAAAGATGCCTTCTGTTTTTGCAGACATGATGACTTCCATCTGTCTCATAACCAGTCATGCAGTACAGGGCAGTGGTGAGTCTGGAGCTTACCCTGAAACACAGGAAACACAGCAGGAGGGAACCCTGGAGAGCATGCCTGTGTGCAGGTTTGGTCACCATACCTTAAGAAGGACATCGCTGCCTTAGAAAAGGTGCCACAGAGGGCTACGAGAATGATTCCTGGTCTTAGAGGAAGAGGTTAGCTGAGCTTAATCTATTTAGCCTCGAGCAAAGGAGGCTAAGGGGGGACATGATCCAGGTATATAAGATTCTAACAGATTTCGATGCTGTTCAGTCAAATTTCAATATTAGTTTAAATACTAGAACTCATGGCCATAAGTGGAAATTAGCGGGAGAACATTTTAAAACAAATTTG
>JAODKF010000045.1:19509632-19520563 GCA_026779585.1 Mormyrus proboscirostris | reverse complement strand
ATATATAAGAGCAAGGGAATCGGTACAGAACAGGTGTGTGATTTGGCATGCGACCTTGATAGATGGATATGATTCGCCATGGCGCAGACATGACCCCGGCCAATCACACAATGATAAACCACACCCACTTTCTTGTTGCCAACGTGTTCCCTTGAAAACAAAAAAAACGGAAATAAAATGACACAGCTATTGTCACAGATTCTATCCTGTTGCTCGATAAACTCAAAGATAGCGGTTGGGTGGAAAAAAATTAACTACATATTGTGGCCCCTAAACAGCACACCAACACACATATACATCCCAGGTTGTCCATGTGACCCTAAGCACACAGATAATAATACAGCACACTTACTACTGCAAATTCAGGACCAGCTAGTACTATTATTACTCTGAGTATTATTATTGCTCTCGGAGTATCCAAGAGGAGGTGACGGGGCTATGCTGGCCACTACGTGCCTCTCCAGGAACTTGCGCACGAACGAACAGAGATAAAACCGATGACAGGATGACATGGGCATCAGCGCCGGAAGAAGCAGGGATGGGGCTTGGTTTGCATAATTACATCTATCTATCTTTATGCACCAGCAGCACTTCGCAAAATTGAAAATACAAAAAAAATTTGACCGCTCATTCTGATATTTAATGAGTGGCAAACACACGGCCCTGATTTATCGGTTACTTACCCATGTGGCATATTTACATTTTATTAGATGGAGATTACTATGCCTACAGACCGCACCACTCACTCTAGCCTGATGGATCGATTTGATTTACAAATGTAATCAAACTAAGAAGAGGAGAAAAAATGTGATAATGCCCTGTTTCTTCACATCGTTATCGCCGACGTCGCCCCTCAGCCACAGGAATAGATAGGTGTAGCTCGGTCAAACGGAAAAACAAAACAGAAAAAGCTCCATTTTGCTGAATGAGCCTCTGCAGAGAACAGAGATGCTTCGCAGTTTCTGTACCGCTGAGATGACGTCACATGCAGGTACCCCAGCAAGGGAAGGAAGCCCTAACAAAATCACTCCGTGGCATAGAGAAGCACCAGAGAACTGGACCACCACATGGGAATATCCATTTGTTTTGCAGATGCTGCCATACAAAGTGACTAAGGATGTCATGATTTCACTGCCTTGCATATACAGATATTCTGTTTAGCGATTTGCATTGTGTATTTTCTCTATAAATTTCAGTCCTGGCCAATCAAGCAGTGGCCAGAGCTGTTTCAGGTCTAAGATTTTGTCTTTTTAAATTTTAAGACGACAGTTCCTTTGAGTGTCCTAAATGCAGCCTGTCTATATGTTTTAACGCCTTTTTCTTTATCTATTTAGGTTATTTGTTAGGGATTTTTTATGTGCTGTACATGCCGAACACATCTTTTTTAGATATAGAAACTCACAATGTACAAATTATTTTTTTCTCTACAAATATTATAGAAAACGCAGTTAGCAACAAATACCACAGATGTATCACTGTATAGAGTCCAAGCACTGTGATGACAGCGGACCATTTTCGTGCGGCGTGGTGCATGGGGGTTGGGGGGCTAAGACACGTAGACATGAAGGTGCTGACTCAGTGTGACACTCCAAGGCCTATGTGACACTCCCATCTCCACCATGGCATAATGAGTCAGGGTGGCTTGACAGAGTGGCCTGCGTGTGAATGCACCCATGTCTGTCAGAGGCGTTAAAGAGTCCTCCTGTCCTGAGCCTTAAAAGGTCAAGCACTGGGGAAGCTCTCTGGGGAAGCAGGGAATAGGAAGAAGAGTGCAGAAGTCCACTCTCCATCCCACCCCTGGGAGTCTGTTCAACATCTAAGCACTGATGGAAACTCCCACCTCCCATTATTACGATTGGACTGAGAAACGTAAATTAATAACAAAAAAATACTGGGAACACTTCGGCCAGTTCATGTCCGACCTGTAAAGTCTGTTAAAAAAACTAAATTATGTTCTACCAAATTGTTATACAACCTAGCAGTTCAAGGTGGTGAGAATATCCTGCAATGTTAGCAAGATTCAAAAAACGGAAGAATTCAATAATTCTTTTTTTTTTTTGCGTACCCTTTCAACAACGCTGTGATACGCGTAGACCTATACCTGTCACCGCAAAACTCACACCCGTCCGCATTTAATATAGTGTCCGACTTTCCGCGCATATTGTTATATAAGCCCTTACATAGATCGTGCATTTACTTTGCCGAAGACGTCTTAGGTCATACATCAATCAGCATTTCCAGCGGTGACAAGCTCGGGCGGTGACGAGTCGCGGACACTCAGAAATCGCCCGGCGGGGTACAGGGAGGGAGGCGCGGTGAGGTGGAGCTGAACCGCGCATCGCAGCAGATTAGACGGCGGATCGGGACGTTTTCGCTTTCAAATTAAAACTGAAAATTCAAACTCTATTTCAAATACCGACGTCCCTGAAAGTCCTTCGAAACTACTTCAGACTTAGCAAAAGTGAAATATTTTGCAAACTATTAAGTTTAACTTTTTAATTAAGATTTTTTGTTTAATTCTGGGAAAATCAAACCACTTGAAATAAAAATGTTTTAAATGGAGTATGCAATTTTATGCAATATCATGAATTCTCATCTTTAACAACATTACATTTTCATTAATTTACCTATATTTTATTGCTATCCGTATATAATTTATTCTGTTAATGCTGTGTCCTCCAAAAGGAGAGCAAGACTCTTTCACATCTTGAATCTCACTAGGACTCCTTCCCAGGAATTTTCCCCACGACAGTTAAATAAAACATCCGTGTCATAGGCTGCAATTCCTTCTTTTCCAGTTGATTTGACCAGTAAAAACTCGATCAGTCAGGACTTCCAGTGGAATGTCCCAGAATCCCCATAGTCAGAGACAGAGCTCATGCTTATCTTGTCTGTATCTCCTTTAAGAATTAAGGGGCATCTCAAGATGAAGTTCCTGCGTCCAGCTTATATCAAACGGCGGCTGGTTGCATTTTCCAGATGCTAGAAGGGGTTTCTACTAAAGAGAGACGCGCGGAACCAAAACACAGACATGTCCATCTCTTCCGCATCTGAAATGACACTCACGTTTTCAGACTCTCGCGGTGATTCATTAGAAAGTTGCAAAGTTGCTGCATTAGTTGGGCAGAAAAGATAATTGCTTTCGTTTATAGGTAAAGATCTCCGGTCTGTTTACATGTGAGCTATACACTGTTCCAGCTTTTTATTATTATTTTCCTCATGATAAATATTTATGTTCCGGTTTGGGCATTTTTCATTACCTTCACACAGATGTGTTGGACTTATTATTACAGTAAGAATTTCAGTCTGAATTTATTAATCTTGCCAATGAGACTCCACAAAAGAGGCTCCAATTTGTGTAGGTCTAAAGCAGTTGTGTTAACTTTCTTAGCCACCCACATGTATTTAACATCATATTTCACATTTTAGCACTGTAATATAACATTATAGACGATGGTTTGTTCACGTAGCTCTGTAGAATTTCACCTGACGCCATGTCAGAATCGCTCAGGGCGCCTGTCAGACCATAAAATGATAGCTTTGAAAAACACGCAAACCAATATGCATGGAAAAAATGCTTAAAAATGCACGAAATGGTCTAATTTGCCAGAGTACTTTCTCAATACGGAGTAACGTTGGCAAAAATGAAGAATTTTAACCGCGTTCGGGAAAAACACAGACCGTTTCATTATCCCGCCTCCCGTGACAGAGCGAACCTGGTAATACTGAGTGATGTTTAAATTAGTTTACAATTTCCCCGCTCCCCGGCCAGAACGGGGCTTAAGTGGGCGCAGTCAGACATGTCAGCCGTGCTCTCGGCCGCCGTAACGAATCGCTGCCCGTGCCCTGCGCGCCTAATGGCTTCAAATTAGCCGCCGCGCTCGCGCCTGACAGTTTGTCACGACTCCCGGCCGCGTGGCGGGTGACGGCGGCGATCGCCCGGCTCCGCGAGAGGCGGACTTCATCAGTTCCATTAAGGGATTACTACAGTCTTTGAGGAGGAAACAGAACAGTGATACTTACTTAACTTCAACTAGGAGTTAGTGTTAGTATTCTCAGTATTACCCTAGCGGCAAAGTAAATTAGTAAATAATACTGGAATTAGGACTAGGAAGCATCTTTAATCTCCTCTTTATTCTGTGCAAATGACAAATCCCAGTTTTTGATGAAGAGTAACACTGGACTGAATCATTGTCTAGCAATTGCTCGAAGAATTATAACTTTGGAGCTGACCCATCATGCACTAGTCACATGGCTGGGGAATGATCACTTTGAGCCCTAGCTAGGTCTCACTCCCCCTTTCCAACGTGCAAAATAAAAGCAAAACCGAGAAAAGTGACCCAGCTCTGCACCCAAACCCCAAAGCTTAACACAATGTGCTGTCGCTCTTCAATCTGCCTTGAGTGTCTCACTCCAGAACCTTTTTCCCGAAACCATTCTCCTTTCTGTCACCTCCTTCCCCATTGCTGCTCCTTATGTAACTCCAGCAGCAGGGATGGGAACCGGACGCGCCTCAGAATGAAGCATCACCACTGCCATCAGACTGGACTTATCTATCAATGTCATTAGTGCGACCTTGCCAACATGCCACCTCACATTTTATATTACGCGTAGCGGAAAATTACAATAGGTATAGTTTCTGGAGATGTTGCCTCATGGTTTTGTTGGATTTCAGTGGTTTAAACGTACAAATCGATACTCTGTTTCTATCCATTTCATTCACTGAGCGGATTCTACAAAGTGATAGATCACTGTGCCACATTCAGGATGAAAATTCGGCACCCTAGGACGAGAAATACATTTATGGCTGTGAAGAAATGTTCCAGAATGTTTTTTTGGGGATTACTAACATGGCTACTATAAGGTAGGACTCTGAAACTGGACACAGAACAACATTAAACCATCTAACCAGAGCCGTGACCTTCTTGATATTCATGAGGAATATTATTTTGTTTCAGTGTGCATTGCACATTACTGAGATGACAATAAAACATTACTTAATTTGACCTGACTTAAACGTACTCCAGTGGCTGAATCTAATGTTCTAAAGCATTAGGGCATGCTCCAAGAGGAACATGGAACCAGAGATGGCACCGACCTGGGATGTGCTTGGCCCAGCCAATATTGACCACCAGCTCCCGATCAGCCAGGTCACAGAGCGTTGTCAGGGCCTTGATGTCGCTGTCAGGGACAGTCGGGTCCGGCATCGCATAGATCTTCTCCGGCTCTGCCACCAGCAGGTGGGAGACGACTTTGTTATCTGCGAGACAGGCAGAAGAGACTGTGTTCAACTCCAAGGAAGGAAACAGAGAGTGCGAATGGAGCCATACAGTCAGAGTCAGATCCTATTAGCGGGGACATGAGCCGAAACGTCTGTCTCTATATTTACAAAATCCCTGATGTTTACGCCCAGCTGCTTAGGGCAGATCTAACTGCCTCTGCAGTTCTGCTGTAATCGTTGCTGAGGTCTAGGTGGCTTCTCCCTTGTATGGTCCAATGTGATTGTGCTTTAATGCTTGAATTCTGAGTAAAACTAGCAAAGGAAGGATATGGCAACTTAATATATTTTAAATCAATTTATACTTTTTATTTTACTTGTTTTTGTGACTGAACAAAAAAAAGTTCTCACCCCAATAGGAACTGATTAGCCAATAATTGGCAGGATAATTACGCCCCACTGTGAGCCTAAGATGCCCTTCTTTGACAACACCGCAAAATGAAACCTTTACTCCAACTACTGCGGCTGCTTTGTCGTCTTTCACAATGTGATCCAACTTCACAGCAGGCCGAAACCTAACAGCTCTGTCCTAGTGCCTGGGTCCTGTGGAGCCAGGACAGAGGTGGATATCCGGAGGGAGCAACCGATTAGCGAATTAAAAGGCATTAACTCTCACTATCTGCTCGTATCCCAACCGTGGAAGAGGAGACAAAGGCCGAAGTGAATCGATCAAAGTGTCCTCCTCTCCACTTCAGGACAGCAGAACGGAGGATGCTATCTCCGCTAAATCTTATTTAACATTTCCCTAATTAGAATCAATGCAGCTGAACTAGCAATCTCAGAGCCTTTGTTTTCACGCTAATAATCGATCAAAAAAACAGGCTGGAATTCTTCTTAATAGGCAGCTGTACTGCAGTGTGCTCTCACTGACTGGCAGAAAAAAACAGAATATGCAAAAAATATCAAAGAAAAGTGAGGAGTCGGCAGGCTGGATATTGGTAATAGGGTCTTCGCTCAAAATATAAAGCTCAAATTAAAATAATGCAAACAAATCAAGTTTGAATCATTTTAAATACATGGGGAAAGATTACTGATTAGTCTGGTTAGTAAAAGCATTAATTAATCATGTTTCTTCCTTATTCCCTCTGCTTATTTTGCCCTGAAAATTTCTAAAAAAAATGCACGTGGTCAGGAACAAAACAGGTTAATTTAATATTCATTTCTAATGTTTTCTTTTCACTTTTACAAGAAGAAGGCAGTACTGGGAGAGAAAAGAGTTTTATTTTACTACACATATACATAATAAACAGTTTCTTTAGAATTTTACTGGTGCAAACTCACAGTGTACTGTAAGCAAATGCATTTGCGCTCGTGATGCAGCAGGTTTAACAGCGACAGCGTGGGAACCGAACCCAGAAATGCTAACATCGACAGATTAATTTTAGCCTGCCACACAGCTGCTGGTGTCGGCCCGTTCTGGAGAGAGATACAGGCTGACACAGGCCCCAACACAGTCAACCGATGGCATGGAGAGAACGATGGAGAAGAACAGCCTTACATGGCTTCTTGGGGGGTAGGGCCAGCTGCGGGTTCAAGTAGGGACTGTTCTCAGCATCTATCCGGCGCTTGTACTTCTGTCGTCCGCCACGCACTCGGTCAAGGCGCACACCTGCAAAGAAAAACCAATAAGGAAAAGATTGCATTAATGAGTGAGCCAGAGCTGTGTGTGGGGTTTGTATTTCCTACCCCATGTTTGCATGCATATCCTTCAGGTACTTCCCGTTTCCCAGTGCAGAATATGTTGATTTGCTTCTCTAAATTTCCCTTGTTATGTGGTGTGTTTTGGAAGTATTAGCATCATATGTACAATCCTTACATTCACCAGTCCATTATGAGTGCTATCATAATGTTTGAGTTAATCTTTCCTATTTTTAGCTGAATTGGTTCATGTTTTACTTCGTTAGTGTAACTTTTTTATAGGTAGCCCTGGCTTTTTTATCTGAGCATTATATGGCTGAAGACATCTGTGGGAGCTTTTAGAAGCAGCCAATTCCTTTGTACTTCGGTGTGCAGAGATGCAGTAAATGCATGGAACCACAAGTAGCAATGCATCACAGAGCATCAAAGGCTGCTCCAGCAGTAACATGACCCACACTACAGAGATCTACAGCTAAATGCTAGCACCCACATCTGTAGGGAAGGGATGAACTGACTACTGGTTAGCTGGTAACTGTTAACTATGTGGCATTAAATAGCTTTCAAAGGTAACTGACTGGTTAACCAGCACGCATATCCGTGTTATGCATTGATATTAACTTGCATCCACAGAGGAAGGGCAGAGCAGCTTGTCTGTGACTGATATATGAAGACATGCTTTGCACCCAAACCAAGTCTTAAAGGTCACAACCTTGATACAAAGGCAATGTTTAATCTACTGCTGGCTTAGCCCATCCTTATGGAGGAGTGGATTCAGTAACATGCTTTCTTATTTTATACACTCTTTCATGCTTTCTCAGTCACCTCTCCAGATAACTGATGATCTATATGATTGTCTTAGAGGTTCAACTATTCAACTACAAAACAATGGTGCACAGATCTCCTAGTATCCAAAAGGTCAAAAAAATATTGATTGATTGTTGAAACATAGAATGAGCTAGAAGGAGAGAGGATGGAGGTGATGAGAGACCGCGGAAGAATTACAGCATTTCTGGGACTTGGATGAAGTCAATATCTTTAACAATGCACGGCAAAGAAAACTGGATTAGCAGTTGAGTTATTGGATGCTATAAAGGGGTCCTGGTGCTTTGACACATGGTGGCCTGCATCAGGATGGTGGATGCGGCGGCACGAGTGCAAGACAAAAACATCTGAGGGCCGGAAATAGCAGCAGAATATGGCAGGACACCTTCGGCATTCAGCGGGACGGCGCCATCTGAAAGCTCTCCAGAGGGGGACGCTAAAAGCAGCTCGGAGGACGGCTGCGCGGCAGATGCGTCAGGCAGCATGACTGTCATGTGAGGTTCTAAGAAGGGATTGGCACCGCCCCAAAAAAAAATATATAAAAGGTGCTGTAGCTGCATCAGAGCAAATGGCCCTGCTAATAATGTGACATCATGCGGTTTCTCCCCCTGTCAGCAGAGCACCATTTGCACCGGGACATGAAGCGCATTCCCAACCAAAAGCGAGTAGTATTACAGGCAAGGCGATACAGGAAGGGGCGTTCGCTTGGCCTCGTCTGGCTCGTTACGCTCATCCAACCCTCAAAGCTTCAGGCAAAGATATGAGGAATGAAAATGAACACGTGTTTTTCTATTCCAAGGCATCTAATGAAAACGCTCTCAGTGAGAAAGGGGTCAACAATTTGTTTTTTTGAAAAAATGTAAAATAAAGCAGAGCTTTTCATCACAGTGCCATGAGTTTTTTTTTTTCTTTTTCGGCTCCAGATATTTATGCAGGAGGGTTCAGGCAATGACCAGATGACCAGAATCATGTTTCCAAAAAGCGGAAGCTGCAGGTTACATTTCAGAGTATCAATGCAGCCTTGTCTCGTTCTTGCTTGATGCTGAAGCTGGAACTTTTCTTCACCTCGCTCTCCTTAAAAACATTTTATGAGGACTCGACAGATGACCAAACAACTGCTGAAGGGCTTGTTTTGAATTTCACGGGTGTGTGGGGAGGGGGGGTTGTCTCGGCAGGTGGGCTTTATGAGGCCCATGTAGCAACAATCGGTCCCCACCAACAAGGAAGTATACTGATCCAACTGGGCATTCCCTTCAGATTACGTCTACAACAACATCAACATCTTGCGGGTGAATTAATGGAATCCTTCACTTAACTCAGTCATTAATATATTATTATTATCATTATTATTTTTACTATTATAATTCCCAATTTTAATCGCTTACTTCAAACAAATACAAAGAACCCAGTGAAATGAACACTACGAAAAACACTCCACAAACACTGCTGCAAAACCGCACTCTGCCCAAAGCATCACAAACTGTGTAAAGACGCACGTGTAAATAACTGCAGGGACCAGCTGGCAAAGCCACGTCGTGTCCCACGCTCTCACGAAATAAACACTTCTATTTTAAAACATCAGAGGGATCAATAACTGAAGCCGGCCCGGACTGAGTGCTCTCGGGTTATTCTCTCCGCCCTGCCACGCGGCACAATCCCCTCCTACTCCCGCCAATATCTTCACAGGACCTAGATCTCCCCACTTGGGTAGAGAGAGACAGAGAGAGAGAGGAGCAGGAAGCACCAAAAGTTTAAAGAATCAGGAAATAGGATTCATTGCTGCCTCCTTCCTGGGTCTCTCTGACACTTCAGCTTGTTTTATGCATGCTGAGAAGTGGGCTCTGGGGGAGGTGCGGGGGGTATGTGCATCCTAGACCCCCAAACACATGTTCCACTACTGAAGTAAAGACTTCTGTCACCATCCCCCCCGCCCCCCAGTAAGGCAAGAATAACACCAGTGTGTGAGATCACCCTCTAAAAAGAGAGGGAGACAGAGAGAGAGTGAGAGCAGAGGTCTCCGGGGGCATCGAAACCGCCTCCAAAGTCGTACCTGGATGCTCAGGGGGATTTCCATCAAACCGGCTGCTAAGTCTGGAGATTACCGGCCCATGCAGAAGGAAACGTGTGAGTCAGCTGGCTGCGAAGGTGCTTAAAACAAGACAGGGTCAGTGGGGCCGTACAGGTGCTATCTGCATGGCTCAGTCACGGTATGCCTCATCCTTATTTACATGCTAAATATTACCTCCACAGATTACACTCTGAACGCTCCCTTGCCATTTACATCCGAAGTGCACAGTGTTTCGCCATACACATGTGGGTGGGGCCGGAATGCAGCACGCATTGATAACTTTTCTGTGTATGATCTGTCTGATTTGCAAAGTAATGACAGGAAAAAAAGAAACCTGTATTATACGCTAAAAGATATATTTTTATTTATATGCTGTGTGCTGGACTGGCGTTCCATCCAGGGTGTACCTCAACCTGTCCTACATTGCTTGGGACAGGCTCCACGCCCTCCTCCACAACCTTGACTAGAATGAGAGGTTACAAGGTGAAATTATGTTTTCTTCACTATTTGCACCAGTATGAGTACAGGTACAATGGAATTTTTTAGTCTTCACATTTATCCAGTGCACCATTTTTCAGGGGGGTTAAGGGCTTTACTCAAAGGTCCAACAGCAATGTGAATACTCTGCCGACCATGGGATTTGAAGTGGCAAACTTCTGATTTCAGGATGGAGTCTACATATTCAAAAATATGTTTTATTTTCCTTGATAAGCAGTCTGCATTTTTACATTGACTGGGATTCTTCCCAAAGAGGTTATCAATCAACTTTATTCTCCTTTGAAGTTGTTTTTAATGAAAATCCTGCCCCATATGTCCAGAGTATCTCATCAGAAGCTGTCCGGTCGCTCTGTCTGATAGACAGTAAGGAACTATACTGTTGTAAGGTAATCACAGACATGGATGAGCCCTGCACTGAAATGCACTGGGCTCCTGCCCTTCTGATAAACAAATTTATTTTCTGTGCTTCCCATGTGGCACACAAACACACGCTCATGTGCGCACACGTTCTTGAACAAGGCTTAACTCTCTCATTAGAAAATGCTTTGTCGATCATTTTCTTTCCTGTTCATCTACTACAGGACTGGGAAACTGCTGTGTCTGGGGCGGGGGTGGGGGGGGGGGGGG
>JAODKF010000045.1:19498754-19509622 GCA_026779585.1 Mormyrus proboscirostris | reverse complement strand
CCCCCCCCCCCCCCCCCCCCCCCCCCCCCCCCCCCGCAAAGGTAAACAAATATGATTCAGGCTTAGTGCTTTGAAGACACAAGTGAAGGGTATGGTGGTTGGTGGCAGAGTTATGACTCCACAGAAGAAAGTAATGTAGGGTGCCGAGACACAATCGATCGTTACTATCGTTGACTGGACTACTGGTTTGCACAACTCCTGGGACAGAGTAGGTTAATGATCCCAGCCCAATACCTAAAAATCTCTGTGATTATGATCCAATCTAGATGTTAACATTGGCATAACTGCTGCAATCATTAAAACCATAAAAAAGCACATTACAAAAACATTCTGTTATCTCTGCACAAAACTTCTAACGTCAATAACCATTCCATTCTTAATAGCCATTTCGATATCGCTTACATCGTCCGTGACTGCAAAAGCGAGAAAACGCGTTTCTTATTTTGATCTAATAATTAAAAAAAAAAAACTCATTAAACTCTCTTTGCATTCCTGTTGGGCAATTACCGGCCAAGCAGAAAGCCAGACAGCAGCGGACGGTTTAAATTTCTGATCTCGCGGTCGGACACTTCCGTCCCACCCGGTGTCGCTCGGCACAGGAGGATTTGCATCCTGCAAATACGCCGAACCGCCGTGGGGTAAAGAGGCGGCGAGCCGGGAGCTCAGCTGGAGGAGACAGACGACACGCGGGGTCCCCAATGATGCGCGTTAGGGAAGGCACCCCACGAGGTAGTCGCGCGGAGGAGTTTACGGTTCCCTGCGGCCGCCGCGCTCCAAGAAGATCCTTAAACGGAGTGACCCTCCCAATGCCTTAAAGGGACGGCTGGAAAAAAAAACATATATATGGAGAGAAAATTGAGGGGGAATTAAATGATTACAGACCCTACAACCCCAGGAGGTTCCTGTCAAATTTCCAGAACAATTATGTTTAATGCCTAACGGTCAAACACATAGAAGGAAGTATGCTGAGTGATGCCGGTGTAGGCTGGGGACTCCACGTCTCCCGGAGTCATGAGTTAATGGGTTTTGTTTACACTGGAGTTGTTTTCACTGGAGGGGGTTCAGCTGTACCTCTGTGGACAGCAGCCAAGTATTTTTTCCCTGTATTTTCCCATTGTGGAAAGCCCAGCTTGAGTTTCATTTTTTTTTTTTTTTTTAAAAAAAAGAACCTTTACTGCATATCTATATCTGAGAAATAAAAGGATTGAATTAACGATTGCTGCTGTGGGTGCGTATCTCAAAGGAAGTGCAGCTCCCTCCTGGCCTCTGACAGAACACCAGGTATAGATCCCCCACAGAATTTGATTACTGCCTCACATCTCAGGATTAAGTCCCAGTACACCGTCCTGCTTATTCCAAACTTTATGCCCTGTGCCTTCCCAGAATGCACTGGGCTAACATTAACAAAGAAGGATATGTAGTAATGCATTTGCATTTGCTTGCATTGTTTTTAATGACATATAAACACTAATATAAATATAATGGCAGAACTGCTGCTGAAGGAAGAACCTACACGTTGGTAAGGAGTGATGTTTTTGGTTCCCTCTCCCCTACAAAGATCAATAAAGACTCAATGCGGCTCTTTTAACGACCTCATTTATATCCCAGACAATTAACTCACTTTTTACCCTGATTAATGAGTTTAATCTAAATGAATCAAATTAGAAATTGAAAATCATATTTTCAGAGCCGACAGAGCAACCAGGAAAAAAATTACCATTAAGAAATTATCCTTCAAATATTAAAAGATGACCCTAGTGAAATGTGTCCACTTAGAATAACGAGGGGGGCTGGATGAACTCATACACCATCGTTATGACTGTCTCTCTAGGAATTCTTTAGAAACTTCAGTGTCATCTGGTTAGCACTGAGCGTCACTTCACCTATGTATGGTCTTTTGTGAAAGTGTGGCCAAGCCAATGGAGGGAGAAAGAAAGAGGAGAGGAAATGAAAGGAAATGGATAGCACACACTTGGGAACACGGAACAGCAGGATGGGCACTGACAGCCGCCAAGGGATTCGGACAGCTCTGCCAGATTGTGGCCCAGCTTGCCAAACGTGTTACAGGCCTAATAAATATCGATCGGGTGTTTCCTTTATAGTGATAGATCAGCTGACTAAAGTAATGCGATCTCCCCATATTGCATCATTATTGAAAGACAGGAACTGATTTCTCTTGGATTCAGTCCCCCAGAATCAAAACACTGAAGCAGACATTTTACCTAACACTATAACGGTTAGAAAATCTTGTAATTCAAAAACATGAGATAAATAATTATTAAGAACTATTCCAATGAAAATAATGCAATACATTAAATTTCAAATTCATTTTATCACAGCATTCTATTGGTGCTTAAATTACAGCCAACATTAACGTTTTCATACAACTACTGAGACTAATTTACCCATAAATCAAGCCACACAAATGGTAAAATATCCAAATATGGAAAGGAAAGAACAAGGAATGTGAATCAAAGGTGTTAGTGTGTTATCAAGAACAAGGGGCAATTAGTATGCAATTAGATTAACATCATTTAAAAGTACTGGAGGCCTCGAATGGCTGAGGCTACAGAATTGTGTTAGAAAAAGACAGAGTGGAAGAAGAAAATAAATCAGTGGCTGGCGAACCCCCCCCATCTCTATTCAGACACAGACTATTCTTTCAGGACTGTTGTGGTTTTATGACAAATGAGGCCCTGTTATTGGGACGCGGTGTTTCCAGGGTGCTCCACCCGTAAAGAGCGCCGTCAGCGGCGGGCAAAAGCGGCCGGCAGCCTGCTCTGTCTGGCTTTACTGAAACATAACATAACACCTGGTTAACTGGGCATTTACTTAATTTAGATTCACATATTCATTCATGAATTATTATTACTAATATATAGGATGATATTGCCAGTTTGGGCATTGGGGATAGAGCAGCTGATTGGATAGCAAAGTGTACTCCCACCTTCCTCCAGAGAAAACATGCCGCCAACTGAACTGGGATCTCCGAATTGCCCATAGTGTGTGAGTGTGAGTCAGTCTGAATGCTCTCCGATAGGCTCCATCCACCTCGTTCCCCATGCTTCTTGGGATTGGTTCCAGGGTGACAGTCACCCTACACTGGGCTATGGAAGATGGGTGGCTGGTATCGGTTGCAGTAGTACACAAGGTGTTTTCAGCCAGTGGTGAGGCACCCCATCACTTTGCAGTTATATCTAAGCTAGATACTCAGGTTAGTTCCTAGAGAACAGCCCTGGTTGTATACAGTTGCAACTCTATAATTTCACAGAATTCAGAGTTATAAGGAAGCCTACGACAGAAGCCGTGGGATGTAGGGGGAGGAGCTTTGCACTTCTGGCCTAAATGAGGCATATTCAGGCTGAAGGAGACCGACGGAGCTGTCAGTCTGCAGGCTAGATGGGGGGGTTCTATCTTAGCCAATAAACCTGTGACATGACGTGGCGCCCCCTGTCTGCTCCCATATTTACTGTCTGAACATGGTGGGGCTCCTCCTACAGCCGCTGTAGCCGACATGCTCCCTAACAGCCATGAACAGGAAAACGCCCCCCCTCCCCCCCACTAGTTGCATACACTGACATGTAACCTTCACGCAGTCACTGGGACATTGACAAAATTATCACTGGGAGGAGAAGCAGAACCAGAAAACCCAAAATAAGAAGGCAGATGGCCCTTTCGGTCCCCTCTCTAAATGCTCTGTAGTTTATTGAGCTGGAGTGGCTAAGTCAAGGCTCTGACCCCCAGACGTCTCTGTCCTCAAGCGAGGGGAAGTGACATGTCTGTGACTCCCCAATGCACGTTCCCTAGGCCTCCAGGATGTGACACGGGGCCAGAATATGCGCTTACTGCAGCGTAAACTTATGTTAATCCTGACCGTAAGAGCCCAGTTATATACGCTTATAACCCAAAGGAACCTGGTTCCGGGGGACAAAAGCAAGCTCATAACCACTCATCCAAGGACACTCCCTGTCTCTGTTGTCTTTACTCCCAAAAAGTACTAATTAAACCCTCGTTGCTCCTGTGCTCTGCCCACCGCTGCTGACATTTTCATTCTGAAAGGTCTTCAGACTTCAACCGCACAGTTCTTCAAACATAATGTCAGCCGCAGAATGTCTGATAGGAGTCACGTGACATCACCCAGCACAGCTGTAGTGTGGGCCACAGTTTTTCCGCAAATTATTCTGCAGTTCAAGAAAAGCTTCTCTGAGTGAAGCTCAATCAATTTTAAGCTAAAAAAAAATCTATGAAAGTGAATTAACACGCTCTAGTACATTAAAAAGCATGTCAAGGGACTAATATATTTTGGGGAAAAAAAACTTCAGAGAGGGAAAGGATCGAACACTAAGCAGGAAATGCTAAGTAGGCCGCATTTGCGCCTGGTTCTCCAGCGATGGCCGGTAGACACTTCTCTTTCAGCAATATGAGGTGTTCTGCTGTCAAGGAATGCAGAAGTTCTTTTGGAACAGGACTTTGGGGAAATGGCATCGTTAACGACCCATTACAACACACCCAAGAAACATTTATAGATTGGCAGATGCAGGGAGGAGGGGGGCTCGGGGGTGGGGCCTGGCTCATCATGGCCCAGAAGACGCAAGCCAGATGGGCTGGCAGGCAGAGAGGGGAACCGCACACAGCCCTGGCGTGCCGTTGACCTCACACCCAAAATCACGTGCATATAAATTTCCAGTCACATGTTTTCATTATTATTATTACTATGGGCAAACACTTTTCTCAGAAACTGGCTTACTGGGTCAGTGCAAGTACTGCATTCAGAGGTTAGTGTGGCAGAGGTCGATAGTTTGTCATATTTGTGCATATTTAATATTTCCCATCATCTGTCTTTTTAATGCAGAACTGCTGACTGTGATCGCATTGCCCCCTTACTGAGTCCATCAATGTCAGATGCACGATTGTCAGAATAAAAAAAAATCTATATTGTGTCATCAGCATCGTCCCATTTTAAAATGTCTGTCATTGGTGGTGGCAAAATGCTAACTGGTCCTGCATGTTTTGCAAAGTGCGGGCGGTGGCAGAGAGGGTGTGGGGGGAGGAGCCACGGCCGTGAGTCGTGACAATTTCCTGATGACAGGAATTCAAGGCTTCCTCGCTCAGCCTGCACCAGCCCTTCCCGCTCAGAGATTGCTGTTATCTTAGCTCTCGAGATGCCCTAGGAAACTGCCAGAATTAGACTCCAGAATGTTCCGGGAGAGCCGGGCGGCAGGCCCACTGCACCGATAGGGTGGCACGGAAGAGATCCATAACGTCAAAGAACAGGCGAGGGGTCTGTTTAAACTCTGGGAACAGCCAGGTACAGGGGGCTCTTCCTACGCGGTGAAACGGGAAACTGACGATTTCACACGGAAACTGCAGATTGTGCTGTAAGCTCTTTGGACGTCTAGTGAACCACAAAAAGGCATTTAAGACCAGCAGCTTCAGGTACACAATGCCTTTCTGCAGACTGGCAGGAAGACGTTTATTGAGGGGACAGATTTCAGAGGGTTGTTTTCCACATTACTGGGGTTGGGGCTTTTTCTGTAGACCTGGCCAGTACTCCAGCATAGGAGTTACAGGAACACGACAGCAGCATTTCTAACCATCAGCATGTCACACATTGACGCTGGAGGCTCTAGGGCATTTTCTTTCTTCCATACCTCCAGCAATGGCAGTATAAAACCATCCTGTGCTTTTAGGGAAAGATTTTGATTAAAAAATATACATTTCCCAGAATCCATTGGTTAATTTGGGGATCAGCTTGGTGGAAAAGGCAAATTATGCCAGCCAGTGAAAAAACCTAGGAGATCCGATGTGGTGACCTCATCCACAGAAGTGTTCCTGTATGGAGGTCTTCTGGGGGGCTGGTTCCAATACGTGACAGCCTGCGTTTTTCCAAAATCAGTTGAGACGGAGCAGGGGGACCGCCTCTCCAGCCACGCAAGGAAGCAGACCACACTGATCTGGGCACTGCAACACTTGAAGATGCCTATTTGCTAGAGTGGGGGATGAGGGGTACCACAGTACCAATGTGTCAAAGTGAACAGTTTTCAGCATAAGAGCATTTGTATACCCCACCCCCCAGCACCTCCGTATTGTGAATACTTAATGCCAGAATTACACATATCATTGTGGGTGAATCCAACCGGGCGGTACTGCACAGAATGGAGAACATGGTCACATGACCCACACCATGACCCTGGACTGAGGTGCAGATCACAGAGGCCTTCTGACAGGGGGATTGGCCGCGTCATTCTGCACGCTGCTGCTCTGACATCAAATATAGGTATCATTTATAAAAGGGTGCTGGCAGACTTAAGTTTTTTTAAGAGATATATATATATTTTTTTGTTTCTTTGGCAATCCTGACAGGTCATCCATACGGATTTCAGAATTATTTCAGAATTATTTAGCGGCGTACTTGACAGGATTGAGCACCCTAGAAACGTAAAGCCGCGCTATACAGAACCTGTGCGAATCTCTTAGATCCATGGTCTATTTACAGCATGGCTGCTGTCTGCTTCACAGCCACTCACTTTTTCCAGTATTTCTGGGAATAAACTAGGGCAACAGAGAAAAAATGGGTGCCGCTCGGCCATACCATCCTCCAGAGAGTTTCTGTAAAGACGGGGTCTCTCTAATTTAGATCCGGGGGGGGGGACGGGACGCGGGCGAGCGGGCGGCGGGCACAGTCTGGTGATCCCGTGTGCGCCTCACACCCGTTCCGGTTCCGCGTGCGGCTTCAGACAAACAGTGGTGGAGCGTAATCCAGCAGGCCTTGGCTCTCTCTCGACAGCGGGATGATTTATGCTCCCTGTCAGAGGCGGTGGGGAAGCGTCTGAGGAGAGGAGAGCATGAGGGGGGGTGACGCAGGCGTGAATATGTCTGTATGTGTGTGTGTGTGTGAGGAAGAGGAAGCCAGGGAGAAAGTAAATCGGACCCCACCTCTGTGTGTTTCATGACCCCAGCACTCTAACGTTATGGTGTGTGTGTGTGTGTGTTTGTGTGTGTGTGTGTGTGTGTGTGTATGTCTGCGTATGTGTGTGGGTGTCTGAGGCAGAGACAACCAAAAGCAGAGCAGGTCTCCCATTCAGGCAAGTCATTCCTCCCCAGAGAGTCACTCTCAGCAGAGTTCCTGTGGTCATCTTCATCAGGCCCTCTGGCTTCATCCCACACGCGGTAACTGCACCACTTCAGTTACCTTCGCTGGGGATTAGGCGAGACAAGGTGAGAGCATCTGTAAGCCGCAGATGCTACAAACGGCAAATCCCCACCGGAAGCCTTTCTTTTTCATTTTCTCCTGCAGGCTAATAGAAAAGGATCCAACTTTGAATTGATATTTAAAGTTAGACGTTCCGCTCCTCTGTTTAAGTCAGTTCGTTAACGTTTGTGGCTTGGATGTCGTGCCAATGTATACAGTATGAAGTGCCTTTACTATTGTAAGACTGTAGTTGCGTAGAGTTCTTCAACTAATTGTTTTATCCAAAATTACTTAACCTTTTTTATCCATTTCTGTGGCTGGGTAGATCCCTGCAGTGTTACCAAAAGACACTGTAACCACTGCAACACCTGGTTTTTCTCTGCTGAGCAGCGCAGAAGCCAGCTTTGCTATATTGGAAGCCCCTTGTATTTTGATGGCCACCGCCTTTACCCTGAGCTGGAAGACTTCCTTGCCTCCTCTTCCCTCTAGGACTTTACTAGCCTGAGAAGTGCTGATAAGGATAGAAGCCTCATACCCCCCTTCCATAAAACTGCTGCATTATTTATTTGTGAGAGTGATACCATTACTGGGACGACTGAGCCCTTGCAGCTCCACGTTTTCCACACAGTGTTTGCGAAGGTGCGTCTTCCCAGACCTTGCTTGTACTCGTGGACTGGAGGTTACAATGGCATGAACAAAGAAGTATGGATGAGGACTTTTGAGTTCAAATCCACACGGAATCAGACATCAGAACCACACCATTAGACAGATCACTTCTGCCCTACCAAGCCAACGGATATGAGAAATCACTGACCTTTACAACCTTGTCTTCTTACATTTTTATGATTCTTCCCTCTGAAGGAAATATCGTAGAACTACACTGGACTGTCCTCTGGAAAATCCCAGGTCCAGAACAATCTTTCGCAACATTTGACTACATCCTGATGATTTATATCACAGTCCAAACGCGAATCGTTATTTCCCAGCACTTTTAAACATGCACTATTTAAGTTGCACACAATCACATTTTAGGTAAACAGTGTAAATCTACAAGGGCGTGAATTTACAAGTGTTTAAACAGTGTGAATTTATGCAAGCTTGTCACTGATGGCTGAATCCCCAAATGTGTTTATCAGACAAAATAAATGGTGTAGTAAACATAATGGCAGATGTAAAACTCAGTGAATCCATTTCGTCGTTAGATCACGTTGAGGGGACCGGCATGAAAGTGGGAGTTCTATATGACGACGGGGGTAGGTTTCTCCTCAGCAAGGCTTGGCATCGGGGTAAGCTGACCCCTCCCAGGCAGCTGCTGGTCCCCTGCTTGGGCCCCGTCTCGTGAGATTTTACAGCTGGGTGGCCCCAAACATGAGGATGCCAAGCGACTTTCCCCCCAAGGCAGAAGAAGGGAGTCACGAGGTGGGGGTCCGTGTAACATCTGGCAATGCGCGTTTGCAGTGGAGTTTGTCTTCGTCTGAGCATGACGGACTGTCAAGGGTCAGTCACTTAGCAGAGAAGCCCGGGGGGGTGATGGGACCCATTGGTGATGTCATCATGTTTTAGTCTGCTGGTACCCCATGGGCAACCTGGAGCAGCACAAATTCAGATGTGCTGGTATATATGTGTGTGTGGGGCTGGGGGGCAGGGGGTGGCAACAGGCAACAGATGGATTTAAATTCATCTGCACATTATTAAAGCACTCCCTGAGGATAAGGGGCCGATACACTCACATATCGAGCCGCAAGACGGCCACCCCCCAGCAGTGTAACGATGCGTGTGTTCAGCACCGTCACCGTCAATGCGAGTTAGTGCCCGCAGAACCCATGGTGACGTGGCCGTAATTAACAAACCTCGACAATGAAGCCGACTCCGCCTGATGCAGTGCGTGGGTGACTTACATTCCCGAATGTCCTCTGGTGGGGACGTAAACGCGGCTGTCCTTCAAACTAGGCTAGTGAGGCCAAATATGGACGCTTCAAAATAGCCATTCTGAAGGTTAAACCATAGTGATGACCTCTCTTTTTATTAGGAGAGACCATCAGCATTAAGAACGGGGGAAATGAATGAATCCATTTATGGAATACCACACACTCATGAGCCTGACTGGACATCTCTATTAAATTCCAAAGCCTTGCGACAAATGGCAGCTCCGTGATGATGTATGTGTGTACCGTCTGCTCCGAACAGGAACAAAGGGCTTCCATTTGTCTGGGAGCTCTGGGGACGAGGTGCTGCCCTAACCCCCCTGGTCAGTTGGCGGCTTGTCACACTAACAGACGCACAGCTAAATCACACGTGAGGAGCCCGCATGCTGAACCGTGATACGCATACCTGATATTCAGTTTCCTGAAAGTAGCTTGAGGCTTCTTTGCTGTTAATTCTCATACATTTTTATGCTAAGTGTCAGCATGCTCTCAAAATGGCTAAATTTGTTCCCAGAAGATAGCTACACATATACATGCACACATTCACGTTAATGTTTTAGTGAGGCCGAACCACAGCTCATTTTTGCGCAAAACCAAACCAAAACTTCTATCCAAAGTCAAAACCAAAAAAGTAAATGACTTGACTTTTTAGCTTAAAAAGAATTTAATATAATGTGTATGTTTTGTGGAACAATCCTCACAAAGCTTCTGTTTTGTGCAGGGATTACTATCTTTGTGGGAAGATTTTCTCAAAATTTGTTCCCACAAAGATACCATAACCCATACACACACACACAAGTTGGCTGTTTTTTTCCGTTTACAGTTTGGCCCCAGCTGCGCCAGTTTCATCTAATCTATTGTGACCTGAGAGGTCTACATCCACCTGGCTAGAGGGAGGGAGGGAGGGAGGGAGGGAGAGTTTTGTTGTGGAAACGCTGTTATCAACCCGAAGACCGACTTAGAGGGAGGAAACAGAAGAGGAAGCAGGAAGTAAGTAGAATGAATGCGCAGGATAGCAAGAGGATAGTTCCGCAAGAGGGCAAGGCCTGTCGCTGACATGCTCCCTGTCGTGACCGGCACATCCCGGCCAAATACAAACAGAGCCTGCTCCACTCGTTTCTCCTGGCACCAGGAACACAAGGTCACGACGGAAACTGTTATTCTGGGAAACAGCAAATGTGGGAGGGTAGGGAGGGCTGCAAAAGCAGCAGACCCATGGTTATTGTGCCAGTTTAATCATCCCTGATATGTCGTATGCAACATTGTGGGGATGTGGAGGCTTCCTTAAGGAGCATCTGGTTGGGGAATCCCAGCACTCAAACCCTACTGGAGATTACTGGGGTATATGGTATGGCTCCTGTTCGCCTTTTTCATTCCAAAAAATCCAGAAAATTCTACAAAAGCTGGGTCCACCAGCTATCCCCTACAATTCCTGGTCTGATTTTATGTCCTAGAAATTTCTGAGCTTTCTCCAGGATTTTTCAAGTTTGTCCTTCCAGACAGAAGCCCATGATGAGAAAGTGGTGACAAGGACGGCGAGGCAGCGGCCACGGCGGCGGCAGGCTGCACCATACCTTCTCGCATCATGCCCACAGTCAGACACTTCATAAAGCGACACGCCTGACAGGACTTTCGCCGGCGTTTGGTGATCTCGCACTCGTTGGTGGCCGGGCAGCTGTACTCGATGTTTCCTGTGGCAAGAGACACGTCAAGAGAAAGGACCCCAGATTTATTTAGGTTAGTTGAGGGGG